>JAVCKU010000002.1:4005301-4017443 GCA_032273985.1 Hypsolebias coamazonicus
GCACCTCCACATCATTGCATTCAGTTTTTATTCACAATTTGTTTAGTGTCCCAACTTTTTTGGAATCCGGTTTGTAGTTCTGAATGTAAATATTCTGAGCATGGTTAGATGGGAAAATTTAGTATTGAAGTATTTCTCCAAATTTACTCTCCTGCCACTTTATTTTTAATTTATACCATGTTCTATTTTAAACCATCAAAATAACAACTTAGTATGGCATGTAATTATTTTTAACAAGTTGCCAAAAAAAGTTTGTTTTGCTTGTAATGCTGCTTAACCAGACAGACAGTCTCGTCCCTTCTCCCAGCCAGTCATTTTCTTAGATGTCCTATGTTCTACGTTCCCAGTCTTCCCTGGCATCCATTTGTCCTGCTTTTTGGTGTCCCTGCGTTTTGCTAGTGTAAAACCTGCTCCACTGCCCAGATTACGCATCCTGGTGTTCCTCCATAGTATTAAATTTCAAGTATTAGCAACATTACTGTTTGGTTGATTTAATCTCTATTAAAAAATAAGCACTTGTAAAATGTTTTTAATGAGAATATTCACCCGTCATAACTAAATTTATATGTTTAAGCAGCAAAAGGGCAGTATTTGTTTTAGAAACAGAGCATTCAAGATAGTTGGATAAAAATGAACTATTTTTGTTCATTTCTTTTTAACATAAAGTCAGTAATGGCATAGTGTTCAATACATACATTTTTTTAAAATGATTTAAAATGTCTCGCTTTGTTAGCTCCACATTGACATTTCCCTAAACAAATTATACCATTCATAACCACAAGAGGACAGTGTTATGGCTTTTTAGGGGTATATGTTCTACTTCATTAGGAAACTGAATGGATTTACATCAATTATCAGTTTTTAGTAACGGTAACACTTGGCTTTACAAATTCACTTTTTATTGTACACGGTACTTGTGTTTACTAGAAAAATGATTTTTTAATGTTAAATTTCTGCTTTTAAAGGTTGCTACTGTGTCAGAAAGATCCCGCATTATGGATCTTGAGCGAGACCTTTCGCTGAAGACAAGAGAAGTAGCTGACATGCAGCTGCGTCTTGGGATCCAACAGAGCTCGGACAACTCAAACTCTGTCTCCCCACTGCTGGAAGAGATAAACTCTCTTAAAGATCAGCTGGCATCTCAAGAAGTTAAATGGCAAGAAGAGGTGGGGAAGTATAAAGAAAAGCTAGAAGATCAAGAAAAAACCCACAGTGAAGCAGTGGCACAGATTCAGGCTTCGTCTGTAAAGCTGTCTAGTGAGAAAGAGCAGCTACAGATGCGATTAAGCCAAGCTGAGAAGGAGAATGCTGACGCTGTAGAGCTATGGCGTTCCAAGTTGGAGTCGGCCTTTACTTCCCACCAACAAGCGATGGAAGAGCTGAAAGCTTCTATCAGTAAAGGTGCAGGGGCCCAGGCGGAGGAGCTTGTAGAGGCCAAAAGTGCTCTAGAAAAGCTCAAGTTGGAGCACAAGTTAGCTTTAGAAGAGGCTGCAGCCAAACATGAGGCTGGTGTCTCAGCCTGGACTCAGGAGATGCAGGTCCTGAAGGCACAGCTGCGGTCTTTAACTGAGGACAAGGAGCGACTGGAAGAGTCGCTGCGCTCCGGTGTGGAAAAAGCAGAAGAGCAGCACCTTGTGGAGATGGAGGATGTTCTTGGAAAGCTTCATGCTGCTGAGGTTCGAGTGAAGGAGCTTGAGGAGAAAGAAGCAGTCATGGCACAGCAGGTTCAAGACAAAGATAGAGAAACCAAAGAGCACAAAGCAGAGATCGAGGCGCTCACTGGCCAATTAGCACAAAAAAGTCAAGAGTCTGTAACTCTCAAGAGTCAACTAGAAAATGTACAATCTCAAGGAAACAGCCATTCTGCACAGGTGGGTTCCTAAACACCACTTGTTTTTTTAAATGACTTTCTTATTTGTTACAATATGTTTGAGCTTTGTGGAGTTTCTTTTAATTAGATTAGTATAGCTCTGTCATTTTATGAAAAAAAATTTTTTTCTTTTATTTATTCTACTCTTTTACTTGATATATGCTGCAGGTTAATGAACTGAGCTCACAGTTGGGGAGCAAAGAGCAAGAAGTTGTCTCTTTACAGCAGAGTCTGACAACTGTACAGCAGCAGAAGGACACTCTGGAACAAGAGCTTGAAAGCTTGGTGAGGTGTTTTGTTTACCTTTATGAATTTATACTTTGTTATACCATAAAACCTTGAAAGCTTGGTGAGGTGTTTTTTACCTTAATGAATTTATACTTTGTTATACCATAAAACCTTGAACAAAAAATGTTTTTCTTTACAGAAAAATAAATTAGATGAAAGCACAGAGAAGCTGACAAAATCAGCTAAAACTATGCAAGGTAAAAGATGGAACAACTATTTCACTACAACCTTTTTTATCTGGCACAATTACAGCTTTTTCTCCCCTGCAGAAACACAAGAGACCCTCAGTAAAAAAGAAGAACAGTGCACATTTTTATCCACAGAGTCGGAGTCTCTAAGGAGTCAGCTTACCGGTGAGCATGCTAGAACTGCATTGTCCTGCATTAAATATTCTTTTTACACGTTTGCCATTTTGCATTTTAGTATACTGTATTTTTCCCTTTTTTTTAAGTAAATTCAATAATCAGACATGTTTTAATTTAGGATTGGAAAGGAAACTGAAGACTGCAGATGAAAAGCTTGAGCAGTTTTCAAAAGATAAAAGCAAGCTAGAAAAGGATATTTTTGAGATGATGAAGACATCTGGGGATAGTTCTGTTCAGCTGACTAAAATGAATGAAGACATCACACTAAAGGAAAGGTACTAAAGCTATTCTCTTCGTCTTCTATATTTACTTGGTTATAGTACTTTAATATCAAATTAGCATGATTAAGATTTTTTTTCCCCTAATATTGCTATTAATTTGTATATTTGTTGTTTTTGTTTTTGTTCTGTTCCAAAGCAGATAACCTTTTCAGTTTTTTTAATCTTTCACTTTATAGTCCACTTTCTCTCTTGTCATTACACAGGAGACTTGAGGAGTTGCAGAATCACCTCGCAGAAGAGAAGGAGAAGGTGGCACATATGGAAAAACTCCAACAAGAGCAGTCAAAGAAAGAGCAGGAGCTGAAAGAGATTAGAGATTTGCATCTGGTTCAAATAAGTACTCTTCAGGAAAAAATTAATAACTTGGTCAGTATTTTAGAAACAGTCACAAACGTGTTGAAAAAAATCTGTGTTTTTTTAATTTTGTTTAATTTTTAAACTGCTTTGTGTAATTTAAGACATTTTATTTGTGTTTAAAGGAAAAATGTGTGGGCAGATTTGGTTCAGACCTGTTTAGCAAACACAGTTTACACAAGAGAAGGTTTTCACACAGTATCACCAAGTAGTTTTATGGAGATATTGCAGAAAAGCTGTTTAGAGAATATGGTGGGTCTCAAATTAATGCTGTTGTTTGCTTTTTCACTTGTCAGCCTGCTACAACGTTCCTGAAAAGTTTTAGTACTGCAGTGTGTGTAAAAACCGCTTCAGTCTCTGTCAGTAAAGGCTTAAAAATGCTGTGCTATGATTGTTACTTTGCTCTTTTGTTTCTGTTTGTTAGGAGACTACACTTAAACAGAATGAGATCCTTGTTGAGGATCTGAAGGCATCAAATAAGAAGTCCCTCTCTGAGGCTTCAGAGCTCATGGAAGTTACCATAAAGAATAAGGTAAACCAGGTAACGTTAATAAAATGTTTTAATGTATGTAACAACACTTTATGGCTTTAAAAGGTGAATAGTTTGTACAGTAGATAACATTTGATGCAAATACTCAAAACACTTTACACTATAATCTGTGCCCTCACTTACCCATTCATACAGCACTCTACTAGATCTATGCATATACCGGTAGTTACACATACTGTATTTACCATTACTACAGGTTTGATGGAGAAGTTCTGAAACCTGTACAGTCTTTGGGTACTTTAGAATATATATATAATTATGAGAAAGGGAGAGAGCGTGCATGCATGTAAAACAAATTATTCAAGCTACTAATCAACTCAGCAGTTTAAAGTGTGCATAAAGGTGTGGGGGTTCAGATGTGTGTATCCATTCCAAATCCATTGATCTGTGTTCAGCATTTCATTTTCAGCTATTGTAACTTAAGTTTTTCAGGTGTTTATAATTCTGCGTTTTAGCAGAAGTTTCACTTTCTGCCCAAGATTTTTGTTGTTGTTCTGCAGTATTCACTTGTAATACTGGCATTTACATTCTACATTTAATATTTATAATTCATTTGACCAAAAGTCTAATATTTGTGCAGCTAATTTTAATTATGCATACAATTTTAGAGCTCAAACACTCCCAGGTTTTCTGTTTAGGTCAGCTAAATCTGGTGGATTTATTGTCAGTATTACAAATAAAGTTGGGCTGAGGCAAATATTTTCTTACATTTTAAAAGAAAATGTGCTACAAGTGTTGGTGTGATATTTTGCCATATTTTCATGCTTTGTTTATTTGATATTTATTTATTCGCTACCATGCGTATGTGTGTGCACATATATACATATATTTTCCCTTCTTTGTTTTTCTTTTACCTTTTTGATTTTCCCAGCTCCTTTCTGCTGAGCTTGACTCCTACAAACAGGATGTTGATCATTTGTCAAATAAATTGGAAAAGCAGAATCTAGATCTGGAAAACCTGTTTAAGGAAAGTGAGGATGTTAAAACTGAGAAAGACAAGTTAGAGCAACAGGTTTCTGAAATGCAGAATAAGCTTTCTGCCGTTGAGATTAGTTGCAAAGAGCTTTCAGTGCAGAATGAAGAGCTGGTAGGAGCAAAAAATGAACTTTTAAAACATCAAGAGGAACTACTCTCTAATAACAAACAGTCAAATGAAGAGAGAATTTCACTGAATAAGGAAATGGAAACTCTCAAGCGCCTCCTTCAGGAAGCACAGACTATAAACGAAGAACAGCAGCACAGTAAAGCTGAATATCTGGCTCAAATTGATGAACTTCAGAGACAAAACTCAGAGAAGAACGACTGCGTCCTGAAGCATCAAATGGACATCCAGCAAATTGAGTCTAAAAAGGAGCAGCTGCTTCAGGATTATGAAAACCTCTGCAAAGAAAGGAACCGGCTCGAAGAGGACCTCAGTGAAACCAAATCAAAACTCACATCTGAGAGGGACAATCTTATATTAGAGCGAGATGCAGCTAGAAATGCCAGAAACGCTCTTGATGCAAAAAGTGCTGAGCTCCAGGGAAAACTCAAGTCGCTGACTTTAGAAAAAGAGGATCTTACAATGAAGAATACCCAGCTTCAGGCCCTGACAGAAGCCCTGACAAAAGAGAAGATGGGGACGTCCTCTGAACTCAGTGCTGCTGCCTTGGACAAAAGAAAGCTCGAGACAGAGAAAGAGGCGCTCCAGAATAAGCTCGGCCTTACAGAGAAAGAGTTGGAGAGGATTGTACGTGAACATGACGAGCTTAAAGCCTCTAAAATGAGCCTGACTCAGATGTTGGAAGAATTCAAAACCAGCAGTCAAGTGACCGATTCTGAGAGGCTTCACCTTCTGCAAGAAAAAGAGGACCTGCTTGCAAACCAAAGAAAAGTCTCTAATGAGAAAGAGGAGCTCCTTGGACAGGTGGAAGATCTCAAAAAGAAGCTGCATGCCTCAACAGAGCAACTGTCTCTTTCTAATGAGAAGCTGAAAGAAGCGTTCTCCTCCTTTGAGCAGGAGAAGCAAACGTTGAGCCTTCGGATTTCAGACACTGAGATGGCTCTGCATGATGTGCGAAAAGAAAAGATGAGCTTGGACTCGGCTGTAGAGCAGCAGAAGATGGATTATGAGCGTTTGGCAGTGGAGAAGGGCGAGTTGGAGGAGAAGTACGCAAAGTCCATATCAGAGAAAGAGGCTCTTTCTCTTGAGCGTGATAAGCTTGCTAGTGACATCAGAACAACTAGAGACCAGTTAGACAGAAATACCAGAGATAACGCTGACCTTCATCAAGACAAGAACCGTTTAACGACGATGATCGAGGAAGCCAAAAATCAGAAAACCGAGCTGGAAGTTGAAATGACCACCTTGAAACGAGAGCGGACCGACCTTGAAAATGAACTGCAGAGACTTCGCTCTGACGCTGAAATCCTTGAAAAGACCAAAACTGAACTTGCTGAGCAGAAGAGAATAAAAACGGAGTTTGAGAAATCAAATCTAGATCTCGTTCAACAGGTAGATAACGTTAATAAAAATTACCATCACATTCAGTCGTTACAGGCTGAGGCTGAAAATAAAGTGCAGTCTTTGGAGAAGGAGAACCAGGTTTTGCTTCAGGAGATTCAGGAGTTCAAACATCAGATTGAGTCTGTTTCAGAGGCCAACAAACTTCTTGAGACAAAGCTTCAAGCTGAATACGGTGAACGAAGTAAAGCCACGTTTGACAGAGACGATCTTTCCAAACAACTCGAGGACCTTCAGAAAACGTTGTCTAAAGTTACACAGGAACGTGAAGATCTTTCCTCCAGCCTTAAGAATGCTGATGAACAGAAGAGCTCTTTTACAGAGGAAATGCAGACTTTGAAAACCAAACTAATGCAGAAGGAGCAAGAAAATTGTGAACTAATCGAGCATAAGGAACAGCTGTCGTCCAAGCTTGAAGAGATGGACAAACGGATAACCTTAATGGCCACAGAGAAAGAAGAGCTATTCGCTGTGCAGGCTAAGTTGACGGCAGAAATCTCTTCTCTTAGCTCAAAGAAGGAAAATTGGCTCACCGAACGCTGCTCACTTGTTGAAGAGGTGACGTGTTTGCAGGCTAGCAAGGAACAGCTAGCAGTTGAGGTCGAGGCCCAGCAAACCGAGAGAGAGAGGCTGGAAAAACAATACAAGGATGCTCTTGAAGAAGGAATTTCCTCCAGCATCTCAGATCTCACAGCTCAGAAGGGTGCCATGCAGGTGGAGAGGGATGAAGCCGCCCAGCGAGTCAGGGAGCTCGAGTCACAACTAAAAAATGTCCTTTCTAAGCAGCTTGAGGTATTTCTCTTCCTGTACTAATCACTGACTCACACTTTAGAGTTGCTGGGGCTATGCCACCTTCTCACTGCATGCCTGCTGGTTCGTCTCCCTTTTCTTTTTGTGTCTAACCTTCATCTTTCATTTACTAGCTGCTGTTTATTATGCTTAGTTCCCAGCTTTTCCCTGTGGGCTCATAACGTGAGCTAATGCCAAACAAGATCCATCCAGAGTTACACCAAAATGGCAGTGAAGCTGTGTTTATCACACACAGTCAATTTATATATACTGTACTGTACAATATATAAACTGTCAGTTCATAAAGTCCAACAGCTTGGCTTTTAAAGGATATGGATATCTACATATTTACGCAACATCATTGTTTTTCTGTCTCCGTTCTGAGGCCACAGGTTGTAAAACCAGTATTTTAGAGTATACGCTGTTTTTCTCTCTTTTTTGCAATATTTTCCTTGTTTATAAGAGTGTACCAGCATCTGGAAAGTGTTGGTACACTGCACCAAAATTCTTATTTTAATCTTCTTAATTGATTGGAGAAAAATAAGCATGTGTGTAGGTAATTATTCCAATAGAAATAAAATGATTTGGTCGCTCCAAATTGTGCATTCAAATAGATGGAAATTTTCCTAAATTCTCCCAGATTGAAACCAGTGAACATTTATCGATGTGTTGTTTGATTTGAACTAGTTGATCTTAGCAAATGTCCTGCTTTAGGCTGCAGAGGCTTCAGGGAAGACTTCTGAAGCTCTTGAACTGCTGATGAAAGAGAAAGCTGTTCTTTTGAAGGAGAAGAACGAAGCTCAGTCCCTGCTGGAGGAGCTCCAGAGCTCAAAGGAGGAAATGCAGACCCAGGTGAGACAAGTTTTAGCCAAAGACTTTAAAATAACGCCTCAGGTTTGTTGCCAACACTGGCTTTTATATTGGTTTGATCTTTTCTGTTATAACATTTATATAAACATTGTTTTAGCTGGAAACTTTGGGGAAAGAAAATTCCAAGTATCAAGAGGACCTGAACGTGTCCAAAGAGCAACTTTGCACAGAAACACAGAAGATAAAGAGTTTATGCCAAGAAATGTGAGTTCATTTGTACAGCCTGATCACATTTGACTTTTGGAAGTTCGAAACAATTGACACTGACATTAGATCATCAGATGTGAGGAGTCATTCACAAGCTAACATATGTTCTACACAAATATTTTTATTTAACCAGTGAGGAACTTAAAGAATCGGTTTCTGTGAAGACACAAACTCTGCAGACGTTGCAAGATGAGAACAACCGGCTGTCCCAGCAGCTTCATAACAATCACAAAGACCAGAGTGAACTTGTAGCGGTGAGGCATTAAAATGTTGGTGCTAATATTAATGTTTTGTATACCAACACTAATATTATTAGTGTTTTTTATACTAAAACTAATATTATTAGTGTTTTGTATACCAACACTAATATTATTAGTGTTTTGTATACCAACACTATTATTTTTAGTGTTTTGTATACCAACACTAATGTTATTAGTGTTTTGTATACCAACAGTAATATTTTTTGTGTTTTGTATAACAACACTAATATTCTTAGTGTTTTGTATACCAACACTAATATTATTAGTGTTTTGTATACCAACACTAATATTATTAGTGTTTTGTATACCAACACTAATATTATTAGTACTTTGTATACCAACACTAATATTCTTAGTTTTTTGTATACCAACAGTCATTTTATTAGTGTTGGTATACAAAAAACTAAGAATATTAGTGTTGGTATACAAAACACTAATATTATTAGTGTTTTGTATACCAACACTAATATTATTAGTGTTTTGTATACCAACACTAATATCCTTAGTGTTTTGTATACCAACACTAATATTCTTAGTTTTTTTTTGTATACCACCACTAATGTTAGTGTTTTGTATACCAACACGAATGTGTTGGTATACAAAACATTAATAATAATAGTGTTTTTATTCTAACTCTAATATTATTAGTGTTAGTATACAAAACATTAATAATATTAGTGTTTTTTTATACTAAAACTAATATTATTAGTGTTTTGTATACTAACACTAATATTATATTGTTAGTATTTGTAAATTGTTGACCATGTTTGAATTTCACCTATTTCTCCACAGCTACAGGATGAGCATTTAAAACTCAAAAAAGAGCTGGAAGAGTTGAAACAAAGGTAAATTATTCTTTATTTATTGTTGTTATCCAGGTTTCATATGACATTTGCACAGTTGATCTTGTTATAGAGTTTTTAAAAAGCAGGTTTGTTTCATCTACTTGGCTCTTATATGCAGTGCATTTGGGATACAATGTCTATGTTACAGTATTTTTCTTTCTTCTTCAAAGCTTGCCAAATAATGCCTTCAGGTACTTGATGTCTTTTTAATGTCTTGTCATCATCACCTCATAAAACAAATGTACTGACTGTGTAGCCTACAGCCACATCAAATATCACCTGCTTGACAAATGTGGCCTCTGGTTCTCACCTTTGATATGTGCCACTATTATCAACAGCCAGCTCAAAAAAGTTTTTTGTCATCTTGCATATCTATTGTGATCAAAAATCCATTTAACTATTGTATTAAACTGTTTGCTTTCCTAAATTGGAGAGCTGTCATAGACATTTTTTGTGGAGAGAGTTAAATGATCTTTCTAATGTTTGCATGTTGTACCTCCTGACTTTGTGTTGAACAGCAAAAGCACTTTGAAGGAGCAGTCAGACAAGGAGAAGGCCAC
Organism: Hypsolebias coamazonicus; assembly: GCA_032273985.1. NCBI lineage: Eukaryota > Metazoa > Chordata > Actinopteri > Cyprinodontiformes > Rivulidae > Hypsolebias > Hypsolebias coamazonicus. The sequence goes on from JAVCKU010000002.1 coordinate 4,015,044, forward strand.
CCTCCAACAGTCCATCAATAAAACCAGTGCCTTAATCTCAGAAAAAGAGCAGCAGATGGAAAACCTGAAGAGTGAGGTAAGAAACTGGTCTCTGATTTGTACACTGTACTGTAGTTAAAACAGGTGGTTAGAGCAGTTGTCCCACAATAAGAGAGTTGGGGGTTCGATTCCATCAGTATGTTGTCGAAGTGTCTCTGGGTAAGACACTGAATCCCTCATTGTCACAGATTGTGTCATAAAGCACTTTGAGTATAGTTTTCTAAAAAGACATACATGTATACCATTCAAGGCATGTGATTGACAGAACTGTTTACGTAGTATGCAACCCAGAAAATTAAACAAAATATGCTTTTTTCCTTTATTTTTTTGTTTATTTATTTATTTTTGTCAGCTAGGAAGACACGCCAACATTTTGGCCCCCTTCAGCTAGCATGGTAGTCAACTGGGTGTCTTTTATTTTATTTTTTTAACTCCAGCCACACCTGGTCTTATCAGCAACTCTTTGTATCATTGAGCCTGATGCAGTGCTGATAAATAATTTAGTCATCTGGACAGTAGATCCATGGGATTCAAAAGGCAACTGCTTAGAACTATATTTTAAAAGAATGGATACAAGGACCACATGTTGGTGATGCACCTCCTAGCATCATTTCATTTACAGGTTTTAAATAAATCAGACTAAACGGGCATGTTTCCTAACAGGATGCCATTTCTCGGTCAAGTAATGACATGCTTTCGTTTTTGTGTGCTTTCAAATATTTTCCTCCAAATCTAAAAGTTCAGCTTTGAAGAATGTCAGTCGGAATCTTTAGTTTCTGGTGCAAACAAAGTAACACATTTCTCAGCAGAATCGGACCAGATCTTCTAAAATCTGGTGTAGCTTTTTGCATGAGGAAGACTGAACTCCTAAATCTAGACTTACTAAACGAGTGTGCACACTGAATTAATGTTTGTTTTAGCGTCTGTGATTCTCCTTTTTGTTAACATACTTTAGGAGACAAAAGAAATGTACCATACCATGTATATTTAATAAATCTGGAGCTGTTCTCTTCAAAGCTGGCTGCAGTGCGTGAAGAAAGTGCCTCAGTTAAGAAGTTGCAGAGTACAATTCAGGCCTTGGAGCAGGACAAAGCTTTTCTACAGGAGCAGATCCAGAGACTAGAGAGAGACCTCACTGCTGGACCCGACGATGTCAACAAGTCTTCAGGTAACACTGGAAGTAACTATAAAACCCTCAGTTACAGCTGTTTGATAAATCCTTGTGTGAGCTGAAAAACAAAATGATTAGAATCTGCTTGATCTGTTTTCCAGGTGATGCGATTTTGGACCAAATGAAGGAAGATAAAGAGACTGCAGAGGGTCAGGTGTGTACTGTTCCACTTAAGTAATAGGAATTTTAGACTCATATTTTTTTATATTTGAAATTATGCTTTCCTAACCTGAGATCTTTTGATTGGGTTGTTGTCATTGTTTTTGAGATCTTACTAAATGCCATCAGTGTAATTTGTCATTGTATCATTACTACTCAAATATGTCTAAGATCTTATCTGGATTTTATAGATTATGATGGCTTCATGTCACAGGATATTGTTTTACAGAGATAAGTGTTAAAACTGTAATAAAAACACGTAGCTTCTGACATGACCTCAGCTTACAGAGATTATATTTGTTCATCAGTATCTTTTCACCACCGAGAGACATTTCAGTAACATCAGATTATAATGTTCCATCAGCGTGTCAACGCTCACTTATATCTTGTGTTTATCCAGAAAAGTTACATGCTCCTGTTGACATGAGTGGCTTGTCTGGTAGAGCGGGATCCTAATTGATGTTTTCATGTTTTTTTTTTTTTTTCCTAAATTCAACTCTTCACTTCTTCTTCCCTGTTTCTGATGTTGGCTACACCACCATCAGGCAGCGGTTTGTTGATGCTTTTCATCAGCTTCATTTGTGCATGTCGTTCACTTGTCACTCATTCAGTCACATTGTGGTTTGTGGGGAAAGTATTAAACCATCGTCTGAAGATGACTCAAGCTTGATGCGTTGATGAAGCATCCACTCTCTAATGAAATAAAAACGATGATCAAAAATGCATAAAGGACATCTGTGAAGTTGGTTTGAATCATCTGGGTATTTTTATGCCTCTCCCAGTGAGTAATTTCAAGCTTTGATTTGTCTTTGATGACAACTCGCAGCAAACCAAATTCATTTTTGGGGCAGTGGGTACGACAACACAACTATTATTTAACTTTTTTCTACAACTATTATGTTCATCCAAAATCCACAATACTAGAAAATAAAATGCACTAAATTACGAGTTAGTTAGTTAGTTAGGTTTGTTTATTCATTTCATTTCAATTTAAAAACAGAACATATTAAAAAAAAAAAAAAAAAAAATTA
>JAVCKU010000002.1:4230309-4242016 GCA_032273985.1 Hypsolebias coamazonicus
CAGACTCTGGGACATCAATCCTTGTGTGTGCCCCCCCCAACCCCCCAACATACACACACACACAACTGTCACTTCCCTGACACTGCCATTTCTCACCACAGATATCCTGATGAGTCCAATGAAGCCTCCCAACATTCAATAAAACACACATATTCACTCACACGAGTACACACGGCACAAGTAAGAGCTCGTGCACCTCCAGCACATGGAGCTCCGCAGATTAATCCACCTGCAGTTAGCTGCTGTAATCCAAGCTTATGTGCAAACATGTACACATAAAAGATCCATTAAAGCAATAAAGGCTCAGCCATTTATGTTACGTTCTACGCGGAAATGTTGGGACGATGCTGGTGTTTTTGAAGCCGCCACCCGACTGTGTGCATAAGAACACAACGCTACACACACCAAGAGGGGAAATGTAGTCGGAAAACGAGCAGAGTGCGAATCTCTGCGATGACACGCAGCGCGACAGTCTGTCTGCCATTTGGTTCTTAACTGAGTAAATTACTACTCATGTTGCCACCCCTCCTCTTTCTCCCTCTGCCACCCCCAGACACACAGATTGCCTTTTCTTATAAATTATCAACATGTTAGATTTAAAATCCACTTGCTAACTGTCTCTAAGAATATTAGGATCCATGCACAGAAACAAGTCTTTTTGTTGAACTTTGGAGAAAGATTGCATTTTTTTCTCCTAAACCATAAAGTTTTCTTTGTTTCTTCTCTATTTACTTTACTTTATTTCTGTTTTATGAACTAACAAGTGCAGTTGAGAACTGACAGTCACACTGAGGCATGTTTTCTTAGTCCATTAAGTGCACGGATGAGGGCAAGCAACACAAAAAGTAGATATTATTAATTGATTTCAATCATAAAACATTCATTTCTTTTTTGTTTTTAATTCTGAATCTGTACAATATGCTACAACTATAACTAGGAATCAAGAGCAGACACTTGGATGGCACTAAAAATTAATTCAATATATTTCACAGTAGTTCTTTCATTCATTTTGTAGTTTTAATATGAGCTCATTTTTAAGTAAAAAAAAAAAAAAAGAATAGTACAAGTTTAATGAGTGCAGTACAAAAAAAATATATAAAATCTGCTCAGATTAATGAAAAATATTTCTGATTTTTTTTTATTTTATAATGGACACAATTTGAAAAAAAAAAAAAATGCTAAGAATGGTGTTAAAACAAGCCAGAGTTGGAAAAGATAAGATGTCAGTTTAGCTTTTGAAAGTTGTTTACAACAACATAGTTTAATAAATTTTAATGTGGTGAACTTGTAAATGGAGTACTTTACAGATGTTAATGTCTGACTCATTTGACAAAATCTCCAGGAAATAAAAAAAATAAATACAGAGTGGTGTGAATTATTGGTTTTGAAGGTTTAGGCCCTTATGCTGACAATTTCCTTTCACTGTTTTTGCATTTATAAAAAAGTTTATTATATTGCAACATGTTTTACATATTGTTTAATGTGTCTGTGTACATTTAGTAACCACAAAAAAAAGTTCTAAACAACTTTTAGCTCTTCAACTTTATTAAAGAGCATTGAGGATAAAAATACCAGCAGAAGCTATTGTTTAGTTTTAATCCATGGGTTTTCATGAAAAACCTTGTATTTTTGAAAGTGTCGGACAGAAAACCTTCCGCAGGGATTTGTACTTGGTCATGCACACTTTTTATTGAGAGAAATGGTCCAAGAAAAGCTCACAAATTTTCAGCAGCAGCTTTTAAAGAACGCTTCAAGGAAAACCCATTCCTCGTCAAAGTCACAGTCAAACGCCTGCTATGGTCTCGGATACGGGTTTCTACTGTGCTGCAAAAGGTTTTTCTTTAACATCAACATTTTATTTCTCTTTACCCAAATCTTAAGACTTAAAAAAAAAAAAAATCCCTCACCTGCCTACCTGTTTTTCTGTTGCACGCTGCCTATTCATGTCTCGCTCACACAGTTTGCAGCTTCATCTTTCTCCCACACTGGGACCCACACGCACAACACCGTGCGTGCACGCACACACACTTTGTCCCCGCGTCTCTCATTGGTTGCCACTGCTCCACAGGTGGCAAGTCTTTAGCGGCTGCGTGCAGTTCTCCCAACCTGCCATCATTATGCACAATAGCCTTAGGTACAAAACTCAGGCCTCATAACTCACGCCCTGCGTGCGTAAATTCCCGTGCAAACACAGTCAAAGCAAAAACACATTTCCTGCTGTCACCAACATCTCTGGCAAAGAATTAATCAAGCGTTCATCCATTTAGGCTCTTTGCATACCCTTTCCGTCAGAACCCAGAATGCTAAGAGAGTTGCGAGTTCTTCTCAGGCGATCGTTTCGCCACCCTGATGAATCCATCAAGCGAGGTTTGATTTATACATCTGTCTGTGATCACAGCGGTACAGCTACAGTAAATGGGGTGGCAAGGAGCGAGCTGACGCCACCCTGCTCAAACACGCACACATGCAAATGTGCACACACATGTGCAGCATATATTTGCCACACACACACACACGAGCACAAACAGTCATCACCTCCTGTTCATCCTCGTGCTCATACGCAGACTTGCATGGGAGAAGTGCTGCTTATGAAGTTTTGGGAGAAAAAGAGGGGAAGGAGGAGGGCGGCAATAAAGTTTGCAGACAGAACCCTAAATGTCTTTGTGTCCGTCTCACACGGGCCCTCTCCACACGCTTCATTCGATCAGCTCTAAGTGTGAGGATTTGGAGGGCCAAGATCCAAACACTGAGTCTATAAATGTTTTTGCTTTGTTATTTGTTTGCCCTCAAAACCCAAAGAAGCCACAGGGGGAGAGGAAAAATGGGGGGAAAGGAACGAAAGGGAAAGATGCTTTTTCTTTAGGCGAGACAATGAGCAACATCAGTGGAACATCCAGAGGAAGCAACGCTGTGTGCAGCACTTTTCCCCCAAACGCCTTTAAAAACAACGCCGTGATCCTGTGGGTTGTTTTGTTGCAGCCAAACTAATGGATATCTTTAAACTGAAATAATGGAGTTCCATCATCACAATGTTTCAAGCCTTAAACAAACTACTAAAGTATAAAAGCTGCAATAATATGTTTATAAATCAACGTAATGAACTGGAATTGTTGACTCGTTCTATAATTTGTCATGCCTGCGACACAAAATTCCCCTGAAAGTCAAGAAAGAATAAAACGCTAGAGAAATTGGGGTGTTACGGGTTGGGGGTGGCACCCTGGTTTCCTGGTCTTCAATCTTAGTCCCTGGGAGGCCCACCCTGCACCTGCTGTCTCCCAGTGCTGCTCATCAGAAAGGCATTTATCGAGTGCAGTGGCTGCGGGCCCCTTCATTAGTGAGCATAATTATTTGTGCAAGTGGCGCAGGGCAAAGCTGGCCCTGCATAAACAAACAGAAGGGCCGGAGGACTACGAACAAACAACGCGTTAGAAACAATCAATGACGGCAAAAAAACTGAAATCCAAAGTGAAGATGACGGAGAGCTGGACACATTATGTCCATTAGAGTTTTAACTGATTCTGTTTTTCCAGGGAGGATTGAGTTGGAATAATCTTTTTGCTCTTACATTTTACTTCTCATCCGGGAAACTCAGTTTAAAACCAGAGTGGAGTTCCCAGCTTTAAACGGCACAGAATGCTCTTGATTCGTCCTGGATGACTTAACAATTGAACACCAGCAGACTGAAAAAGAAACTCTTCTTCAAAATAAAATGCATAAAACTGACTGACAGTGTGTCACACAGTAACCAGTTACAGGGCGTTAAAATTGTAAATCTGATCCAGTTTTTCAGTTGAACCAGCTTTTTGCTGAAAACGTGGCAGACAGAATCACGAGACAAGTTTTCTCACTGGGTTTGGTTTGTGGGCTTGGAAAGGGCTGACCAGTAAGCATCCTATATTGCCATCTACAGGTAGGGTTTGAATTAGACATTTCAACAATTAGTTTTTAAAAAAGAATAACATAAAAAAAAAAAGATGATTCTTCTGCAGCGTTGAATAACTAACAGAAAACGAATGGACATAAATACACAGTTAATATACAAACAAAGTCTAATTAGTGCACAGAAAAAATCAACATCATTAAAATTGTGTTTTGTTGGAACAGCAGATTAGTCAAACTAAAACTCAAACTTCATGGAGGAACGAGGTATGAAAACACAGCTTGGGTAAAAAAAAAAAAAAAGACAAAGATCTCTGACAACGTATTGCGTTTTCTTAGTTGTCCATATTAACATGAGCAACAACACATTATTCACGTGTCGTGGATCTGTGTGTTTGTGGCTGTGGGCTCCTGTCCTTCCCACAGTTCATCAACTCCACAGCTTGAAGAGGCTTCATCCAACTGCAGCCTCATCTGCCAGCGCTAATTTCTGCGTAGTGAGGAGCCCAAGCATACGCTCTCTGGTATGAACATGTGAACACTGCGCTTTTAGAACAATTTTGTGTTACAAATTCTGTGTGACAAGATACTTCCCTCAGTGAAGAACACACTTCCAGCTGGTACTTTTAATCAACTTGTGTCACTTGTTTGTGACGCTACATATAAAATGTGCTTCCCTGAATAAGAATTTTCTATCCTGGTGGCAGATAAAATGTTGGTTCACAAACAGCGAAATTCAACAAGTGTGACTTTTAAAGTTAGTGCTGAAATACTTGAGACTGGTTTTGATCGTGGCCTAAAGGCCTCTTTCTGCTGGTCTTGGTCTCATTTTAGACAAATGAGTGAATTTTACTCCAGCTTTTCATTCAACTAACAGCTAGAGTTTTTTTTCTAATTTGAATGTATGTTACACCTTTTCCCCCATTTTTCACTCTAGCAGAGTAAATTCAGGAGACCAGCAGGGAGCGGAGGCCAGCGAGGCTTTCTGGGACTGCAGGAACCACGTCTGGCCTTTGTTGGACAGGAAGCATTAAAAGGATAACTGGAAGTGATGGAAGAGCATCACTCATCTGTGTTTAAATTTACCAAAAATTCAGCTATTTAAAAAAAAAAAAAAGTTCTGACTCGCCTAATCAAACTTGGAAGAAAAAGTTTGTTTTGGTCAGACATGTAAATGATTCCTTTAGGGTTGTCAGTGGTGTTTAAATTATTTTAAACAAGTCGTAACTGAAGGATCAGAAACATTTAGTAAATAAAATGCTAGTTTTTTTTTTTTTTTTATATTCTCCACCACAACGTAAGGCTGGCAATAACATAACTGCCTGTATGTTTTTGTGTTTTTCTGACTGTTAGTTAAATATTTCATCATAACCAACAGGACAAAGTTAATATAACTTCTGAAAGTAATCACTGGATGCACAAATGAGCAACTTTGCAGTAAACCTGATTCAAAATAGAGACCACAGCCATCTTAGTGAAATAAAACTGGCTATAATTAAGTTATTGTTGCTCAAATTTAGCTAAAATCTGGTGTGATAGTAGCTGAGAGTAATCCCAAACACAAATCCAGAGCCCTAATGTGCCGTGGAAGAACTTGCATGCAAGACATGAAAGGTGCTCCGTCATGTGCTAGTTGTGTTTAATAATAAATCTACTGAACTCCATGTACGAGTCACTTGATGAGAACACATTCAGTAAATTCACTTTGAGTCTAAAACCAAATAATGAAAACTTGAAACGATTTTTGCAAAGCTAGATAATTCCCAAGAAACTGACAGATGGTTGCGTGTGAATGCGGCGCATCTGAAGGACGGAAACTCGTTTATTTGTGCTCCGATTAAAGAGCAGCACCCAGACTGACTGATGTGTGTTTGCGCAGTAAACAAAAATACATTCGTCGGCATATATGATGTGTCCATAGCGTTGCCCCACCAACCGCAATCTTTTTTTTTTCCTGCTAACTAGACAATCACTGCCACAATTTTTTCCACTCCAAAAGCTTGCGGAGTCCTCTTAAACCGCCGCCGAACACACACATCCTGAACACACTCTGACAAACACATAGCACATAAACCATTAAAGACTAATTGAATCTAATTTATTTAGTTTTCTGGAAAGAATCATTTAAGGCAGAACTTCCCCCCTCAACAAACGACTCATACCGTTTTGCTCTCTTTTCAAACACAATTAAAATATAATATATAAATATATACACACTGCAAATGACATGCATATAAGGAGTTCATTTTGGAGCCTGATCTCAGGTCATTAGTAACCCACCATGATGCTGTGGAGTTGGGGTCCGCTGGCGACATGCAGGCCCCTGGCCATTTATTCTATATTAAGTCTTTAATGGGCCTCCTCTCTCTCTCCTTCGCTTCCTCTCGGTCGTCATCTCTCCCTCCTGACACGCAGCGTGTAGGCACAGCGCTGGTAAAATATGCACAGAAAGTCCGGTGCGCACACACGAGCAAAGCCATTCAAATGAATGGTTATTTATTCGCTAAACGAGGATCTGGGTGTTTAATGTTCCTTGGACGTTAGGTAGTTTTCTGGGGGAGGAAGAGCCATACCCCTACGGCTACAGACATCATTTATTTTACACATAGCCTAATACCGCACGCTAGGCAGCTGCTGAGAAAAATGGGCTTTGAGAAGGAGATATAAAAGAAATAATGAATGATTTTTCTTTTTTTTTCTTCTTGGTTTTGTGTGTGTGTGTGTGTGTGTGTGTGTGTGGTGTGGGGGGAGTGAAGACATTAGAGGATGCAGCAGGGAAAAAGCAAGGGGTAAACTTAAAAGCTTAAACCCTCTGTTTATGTGTTTTGAGTGTGTGCGTGTGTGTGCGTGTGTGTGTGTGTGTGAGCTCGCAACAGCAAGTGACAACAAGAGAAGTCAGCACGAACGTGCGTGAAAACGAGCGCACGTTTCAGTGTGGTTGTTGGGTTGTTTTGGATAGCAGCGGGGAGGATGGTGATACATGACTGTGTCTGAGGCTTTCGGGCCTCCATCTACATCTCATCCAAATTCAGAACGTCGCGTCTTCAGAGGGGCTCCCCCCGCTACACAAAAACACCTCCAAAACTGTGCAGGTGTGATGGAACCAAAACATTCAAGCCATCAAAAGTAACTTTTCAGAAAGAAAAATGATTGTACTCACTTTTGTCTAAATCCATTTGTCTACTAGAAGACAGCAAGCGGTTATAAACTTCTAGAGAAAGTGGATTATATTCCAGTATAACCAGCATAAAAACATTTGGACTAATGAGGCTTTAAAATGTAATAATTCCTTTACAATTTTTTTAAATCTCACAACAAGTGCCTTAAAGCAATAGTTCAGATTTTTTGAAGTGAGATTCTGTAGCAGAAAAATTAAGAGCTAATATCTTACCTGTTGGAAGATGGCTCTTTAGACTGCCTCAGTATGGAGAAAGAAGTTAACTCTGACTGTGTTGATGAGCTAACAGCTAGCTTGAGCAAAGCCAAGACCATGAAATGTGAAACTTACAGTGACGTAAAGGTTTGTGAAATCATGTTTGCGTGAAACTTTTTGATCTGGTAAAAATCCTGGTTGATTTGTGCAGAATAATCATTCATTTCCAGTCAGAATTAAATTACAATTTTCTAAACTAAGGCAAAAGAGTGATGTAGAACAAGTAAGACACTTATTGTTCACTACCTCTTCACAGAACCCCTCTTTTAACAGCTCTAAACCAAACTCTCAAACTTTATTTAAAAGTTCAAACTGGATATCTAGATATGGTCAAAGGTTGGAAACATAATCATTTTGCTTGTGAACCTAAATTTTGACCATAAAACTTAATACGCAGTTTAGTTTTAAAAGTTAAGCTTCATTAAACTTAATTATTTTTTACATCTCAACAAAGTAAAATGTCTTTGTTTCCACACACATACTGAACTTAAAGGCAATGAGACACTGTAACATTAAAAGGATTGACATCAGTTTCAGATGTCCTGAAACAGTAAATTACCGTATTTTTCGGACTATAAAGCACACTTAAAATCCTTTAATTTTCTCATAAATTGACAGTGAGCCTTATACCATACCATACCATACCATACAATACCATACCATACCACTTTATTCATAGAGCACTTAAAACAGCAACAAGGCCAACCAAAGTGATGTGCAGCAGAAATAAACAAGCAAAGCACACAGCAAATAAATAAAAAAATTTGACATGGAAAGTTTTTTATAGAAACCTTTTGTATGATTAGGTACAGCCACACACCAAAATGGAAGTTGGTGCCTCACTTGTTTTTCAAGTTATCACACACACAACATGCACGGACAGACAGACAGAGTATGGCCAATTCCCCCTTATTGTTCTGCGATGGGGGACAATTAATGCTGTGGCCTGTGATGAACTGGAGACCTGTCCAGGAGTCCCTGTGTTGGATATGTGTCCTCTGCCTCTCGCACAGTGACTGCTGGATATGGGCACCAGTGACCCACCAAGACTCGGAAGAAGTGGGTAAAAATAATGAATGGATGGATTAATGCTATGATTTACAGCTAAATGACATGAAGCAGCCTGATAGCAGTAAACTTTTTCACATCAATATTAACAAAACATGCAAGGTAGCTCAACCACGGGAATATGTGCCTAATGTAGAGAGATTATAAGTTCTTGATGCATCATTCAGACTTTCTGCCTACCTTCTTGTTTCTCCTCACAGCTACATAAAGACCACTGAAGTCCAGTTTGCAGTAAAGCCCAGAAATGATTACCTTTTTGAGCTCAGCAATGGTTCCCTCCTCCATATTAATGGTATCTTTCATTTTGCTAAGCTTTTTTCTGTCCTGTTCAAGTTGGTTTTCTTCAAAGTCAAGTTGTGCATTCAGCTGGGCACACTGACTTTCAAACTCCAGCCTGAAGAAAATGGAATAGAAATGTGTCAGAGAAGCAAAACAAATGTAAATGTAAATATTTCGTGTGTGTGAGCAGTTCCCCAGACAAAAGAAAATTCACCCTAAGAAAAAAGAAAAGGCTGAAGATAAACAATAATTAGAATGGTGGACAAAAAAGAAAATTAAACCAGCAGCGATTTGATGTCACTTACTGATTTGTCAGAAAAACAATCACAAATTTGGCTGGTTAAGTTTATTATGTACTGTATACACAAAATAGTAACGTGTTACTGCTGTACCGTTTCTTGTCAAGCTCTGCCTGCTGTTTTAAGTGCTCCTGCTCATACTCTCTGATGTTGTCCACACCAATCTCTGCGCAGAAGTCTGAAAACACTAAGTCCTCAATCTAAAAAACACATAACATGGATGTACAGATGAAAACCTACACAATGATACTCTTAGAGCTAGCACTAGTAACGGATAGGGGCAAGTATAAACAGAATGAAAAGGAAAATCTACAATTTAAGCTAATTAGCAATATTTAGATGCATATCTTCAAGTAGAACATTAAAATGCAAATAAAGTTCAACTACAAAACAGTATACAGTACAGTATATAATACAAAGGATTTCTACCCTATATCCCTATATCCATCCATCAGCTTTACCCGCTTTTTCCTTTTTAAAGTTGCGGGAGTCACTATGCCTATACTGTATCCAGCTGTCACTGTGTGAGAGGAAGGTGACACCCTGGACAGGTCTCCAGTCCATCACAGGGACACAGAGACAAACAACCATTCACTGTCTCACTCACACCTACGGACAATTTAAGAGTTACCAGTCAGCCTAACATGCATGTTTTTGATCTGTGGGAGGAAACTGGAGTACCCGGAGAAAACCTACGCATGCACGGAGAGAACATGCAAACTCTGTCCAGACAGGCCCCCGGCTGGGATTTGATCTGGCAACCTTCTCGCTGAGAAACGGCAGCTCTACCAACTGTGCCACCGTGCATTATATCTATTTTATAATTCCATACTTGTACAGACCCGCATTTTTCAATTTTTGTCAATTTTAGGGGATTATTATTTTTAACATTTAACTACAAACATTTTCAGGACATTTACAAAAGAAGTTTAGCACAGTGTCCAGACTTTTCTTTTCTGTAAGCTCAAAAATTTTATATATTTATCTCTGACTGGAATTAAAGTCCAGGTCAAAATTCTAAAAATAAGTCTGCAGCCCTGCAGACTGCGTACCTGATCAATCTGGTGTTTAATCTTCTTCATTTCTGCATTTTTTTCCTCAAGACTTTCCTGCTGCATCTGAATTTGATAGTCAGTGTTTGCTAATTCACTCTCCATCCGTGAGATCTCCTGCAATCAGTCAGCAAGACAGAAAAGACCACGTGAGTAGTGAGCAAAAATCACCGGTATCTGCCCATTCACCCCTGAACTTGAGTCACCATCACTTAACATAACAGATTACATGGTCTCCTGACACATCTGTACGCATTAGGTACATCTGTCTATGATAGCTAATTTTAAATATAAAGTTTCTTGGCTTTACCGCATGGTATTTAGGGATGACTTTTTTCTGGAGGTTTTCCAAATCAGTTGTAGAGTATTTCAGGCGTGTCTGAGCTCCTTGAGACTGTGCAATGATTCGTTTCAAGTCCGGCTCCTTTCTCTTCAATTTCATTAAATCCTATCAAAGGAATAAAACGAAAGAACTGAACTGCTGAGAAACAAATGTTCAGAGTAACTGACAAAACTCAATTGCAAATACAGTACTGTATATGCAAAATAAGTAGTAAAAATGTATTTCTTTCATAGATTGACTCCATTTAAAAAAAAAAAAATTTTCCAAATACTGTCTCACTCGCAGCTCATTGGTCAGTTTGTCCCTGTGTTCCTTCAGATGCAGCATGGCTTTCTCGTCCCAGCAACGAGCTTTGGTTCGCAGATAACTGGAACCTCCAGAGATCACCCCTGATTTTTTAAACAGCGTCCCGTCTAAGGTTACTGTCTGTGAACGAACAACAGATGGACACGTCATCTTGTATTTTTGTAACAACAAGAACCTCAGATTTAGCCTTAATTTAGAGTTTTATAAATAAATATTACCTTAAGACGCTCCTTTCCATCAAAGGCCACTCTCCTGGCATCTTTCATCGTTTCACACACCAAAGCATTATCACAGACATACTGCACTACTTTTTTTAGTTGGGCAGCACCCGAGGCAGCATTGATCTGTACAACATCAACCAACATCTTGGCACCTGAAATCTCCCTCAGTCGTTCATTCAGAGGCTTCACCTGTGCACAAAGTATGTATAGTTATTAATGGCACACTGATGTGTCTCTGTCCTGCCTTTAACAAGTGCTTTAAAAAGCAGTTTGTCTGTAAAAGGTTCTTAACTTACAACCAAGTAGTCTATGGGCAGGAACATCTCTGGCTCTGCTCGTTCCTCCTTGATGAAACATATGCATTCACGTGCTACTTTCTCAGAAGCCACCACAATTGCATTCATGTTGTTGCCAAACACCTTAGTGATAGCCAGCTGGTATTTCTTATGAATTGGGCTGCACAGGTCAGAAAGTCGGCCATACTGGAATAGGACACATAAATCTAATGAAAATTTTATCATACCCACTGCACACTTCTAACATACCCATCCCATCCCCATACCTGGTTAAAAAGATTATGGAAAAATCCCCCCTTCACTTTATATAAAAAGTAGAATAAAAGTAAATTTCATTGAAGGCCTAGTGTTTCCTAAAAGAATGAGTATCTCTTGCCACCTTTTATATCGGAGCTTTGAAACAAGATCAGCGCATGGTGTTATAGCCGTTTTAGTCAAATTATATATAGGTGATCCCCGGTTTCCGGCGTTCCCGGTAACCGGCATTTCGCGTATCCGGCCCGCCTCCCCAGTGACGTCATCGGCCGAAAC
>JAVCKU010000002.1:4298444-4318804 GCA_032273985.1 Hypsolebias coamazonicus
CCCGGACTGTAGAACAAGAACATAGTTTTGTTTAACACAGAGTTTTACTGAAGACTTCTACATGTGTCAAAGGCTATAGACCACTTTAATTTACAAAAAAAAAAAAAAAAAACACCCAGCAACATAGAATTAAAAACCTAGAATTACATAATGTTTTCCAAAAGTTTGTACTGTAGATGCAAACTACGTATGACAATTTAAACAATTTGCCAGGAACAGTTTTCTTTAAGGATGATGAAAGTTTGAAATCTTGAGTTTGTATTTGCTTAATGCAATCCCTCATCTGACAGACCTTCTGTGTAAACCAGCTCCAGACAGTTTGAAAAAAATTGAACTAATACATGATTATACACAAGCCAAACTCTTTGAGAGGATATTTATGTCACTGAAGGAGCCCTGGTATCAGGATGACTGCTTTTTAATCAGGAAAATCTACATTTAATTAACACAGAATTAAAGAGCATTGTTATTTTGATTAAATACACTGGTCTTGATTCACCAATTCTCCTCTGGCGCCTCTGAATAAGGCTTAGGATTTAATCTCTTCAGTTTATTGTGAGTGGATCGACATTCATCTGGGTTGTCTGCTCAGATGCAGGTCTAACTTTACAGAGGGCTGCACCACACCACAGTGCTGCAGTAAAGTACTATGCAGTCTCAGCTCATTAAAAGCCTTTTGGAAAACTTTTATAGAATTGTATAAACCTCCTTCACCTTAACAAATAATGCAAGGGACACTCAGTATAAATGTAAGTTGTTTCTCACATTAACTTACCAACAGATGACCTGAGCTGGATCAAAATCAAAATAATTGCAGTGCTGCATGGAAAGTTATGCAAAAAAAAAAAAACTGGAATGAACTAGTGTGGTCAAACTATAATAGCTAACAAGATGTTTGGATTTTTTTTTTTTTTTTTAATGTAAATGCTGTCAGCATATTATGCAAGATGTTGTTTGTAGGCTTTGTGACATTAGCTGTAAAGTACAGTGGCCCTGAAGTGTAGTAAATGAACAAGATTTGAAAAAACTCAAAAACATTTGAAAAAATGGAATTACATAGAAAAAATAAAATAAAAAAATCGAAATTAAATGTGAGAGGGGAAAAAAACACAATAAAAACAACAAAAACACAATTAAAAACAACAAAAACACAACATTTGAAAAAAAAAGGAATTATATTTGAACAAAATGGACTCACTTTTGAAAAAACGGAATTACATTAAGCCAAACTACGGTAAGTGGTGTTTTTTTTTTTTTTTGTAAACTTTATTAACATGATTTTTTTGTCATTTACCCTTTATTTAT
Source organism: Hypsolebias coamazonicus (assembly GCA_032273985.1). Lineage (NCBI taxonomy): Eukaryota > Metazoa > Chordata > Actinopteri > Cyprinodontiformes > Rivulidae > Hypsolebias > Hypsolebias coamazonicus. The sequence goes on from JAVCKU010000002.1 coordinate 4,299,750, forward strand.
CCAGGTTGTTTCACTGAGCCACAAGAACTCATTTTCAAGAGAGACCTTTTTTTTTTTTTTGGTAGCAGATGGTGGGGGTTAAGGGTCTTGCTCATGAGTGATGGTGGAGGCAGGTGTGGGTGTTTCATCTTTTTCCACCCACATTTTTTGATGTTATTGGTACTGGAGCTTGAACCGGCGATCTTCTGATCACAGGCCCACCTTCTCTAATCATCTAACCGCTGCACCACTACTCCCCACCTCTGCACCACCACTCCCCATACAGTACAGTAGAACAACAAAACAATGTACAGTAAGAAGCTATACATCTCTTGAAGGCTGTGGGGTCCATGTACCATTTGTTCAGTTGTTTTTTTTAATTGAAAATACAAAATAAAAAAAAAATCATTTTCATGAGGGATTAAAAAAATACAATACAGCCATGCTTTTTGCATTTTTCACTTTATCCATCACATCATTTTTTTTGATGTGGGGCGTTCTGCTACAACTCCATCATAGATGATCCATCAACAAATGCAGCCAAGTCAAACTGGGTCACACAAGACTCTGAGACAACGTCACTCATCCGGCTGTCACTCTGTGAGTGAAAGCAAAATTAACCCGTTGGTACAGAAGCGAGGGAAGCTAATTAACCATTTCATATGGATAATCTGAACTTTGATTATGAATGAAATCTGAGAAAGAAAAGGAGTGAGATAAAGGAAGTAAGACAGTGAGTAGGAGAGACAGGAAAATGAATGAGAGGAGGTGGGTGGGGGGATTTGAGTAGTTGGATAAGGGGTTTGTTCTGGCAGGAGGCTTTGATGAATAGGTCTGTGCTGAAATCTACCTCTTTGAGTATTAATCTACAAAATCATGTCTCTGGATGAGGAACGGAAGAATTGGACAGACTAGCTCCGAATTGTCTGCGAGGCGCGGAAGAAGATGTCGAACGTGCTTTGAAACCGCAATTAAAAATTTGCATACTAAATGTCTAATATATTGCAAGACACATGGGGAAAATACAAAAGCGAAATGCCCCCTTTACCCTGAACGTAATCACAAAGATTCCCACATTCTTCATGACATTTTGAAATACCATGGTGCAATTTTGGTTGGTCTATTCAAATGTGGGCATTGCTGACATTTTATTCCTTCTGAAGGAGATACCAGTGCAGCTGAGGAATTCATTCATTGTCTATTTCTGTTATTGACATATTTTCATAAGCTGCCGTGTGACTTGAGCTGTCTGAGGACTTTTTTGGGCTTATGTAGTTCTGCCTGGAAGGCTTGATCTCTTTCCCCCTTTCCTTGTCACAGCCTGCAATCAGCCTAAGTCCCTTTGTGTTCTCTGTTCTGATCTAAGCCTGTTATCCTGTGCAACTCCTTTTCAAACGATCACTACTATATCCCTCTTCTGTGTCTTTCACAACCATTTTGCTCCTTTGTTCTAGTTGTTGTTCGTCCCCTTGTTTTACTCTCACACATATCTGGAAGCGACATCTATGAAGTTTCTTAAGGGTGGATTATTGGGAGGACTTTATATTTATTTGATCCTTATCTTTGTCGTAAGCAGTGGTGTAGTCTACATTTTTGTACTGGGTACACTGTGCTTAGAAACCAATGTACACAGGTTAGTACAATGTAATCGGCAATTTATTCTGATTTTTAAGCATATTGAACATTTCTAAATACCTCTGATGCTTTTATTTGGATAAATGTACAACAAACTTTGTACAACAGTTGGCTTTGTATTAAAAACATGTTATAGAATTTATAAAAACACTGAGTTGAGCCCATTTCATGGATCATTACGGATGACACATGACATGGGCTCGTGTCATTGGGAACTTTTAAGTGGGTATACTGAAATTCTCAAGCTTTTCTAGTGGGTATACTCTGTATATCCACATATCACGTAGACCACTGGTCGTAACCCACATTGGCACCAGCTCCTCAAAAGAGATATTCCATCCTCTTTATTCCACTTTTCTCCAAACTTATACAGACCTGACATTACTCATCCACTTCCATACCCTTGCAAACACCTGCTACTGATGCACATTGCTCCCTGATCTTTGTTGAAATTCATCATATCATCACAATAAAAATTATATATACCAGAACATTCCTTTCAAGTGTGAGGCTTTCGTTCAGTGGTGCATTTCAAACTTTTGCATGTCCTCCTAAACTGCAGCTTGTCGTCCCCCGGGGTTTGCTTCCCACATTCATAACGCTCCGCTCCATGCCAGGTGGCTGTCTTCACAAGTCCTCTTCCTCATAAATCAGATTGCCTTTGAGTTGATCAATAACAAGTCAATTAGCAGGCGCAGAGAGATAAGGGTCTCTTGGGGTCACTGCTTGTTTGTCAGGCAGACATCTGCAGCTCTGTCTCTGTCTGCCATGGAGCTAGGCGCTTCGTTTACCTTGAAATCATGTGGCTACTTGGCCATCATAAATCTAACTATCAACTATAAATAGGCTTGGAACATCTTGCAACAATCCATCATTTGTTTGTTCTTGGATACATAATGAATCAGGCGCTGCGCTCCTCAGATCTCTTGGCTGAGTGTGACGGATTTGAATTCTCCTTAAAAATTGCACTTTCTAAACTGCTAACTTTGCTCAGTGATGCTTCCTGTGAATAGATGTGACTGCTGAAAAGACAGACAAACAAATAAAAACTGCCACTGCTGGCTAAGGTCACACTCTGCCATATGCACCAAATATAAACTGCAACGCCTGCCAGTATTCTTCCTGCTCTCTTGTTAGGCTGACAAGACTGGGAAAGACCCAACTGTTGTTCGGTGCCCACTGACTGTGTATCTAATGACTTGGATGGCAAATCCAAAGCAACAGTAACAGGCTCCTGTGGTGAATACACCAGATTAATCCCCTGGATAATTAGAAACAAGAATGATCTTGGGCAAATACTCTGCAAACATGCTGAGAAGCCACATCAAATGATGTTGTACATTCCAAACTCATTATGAATGGTGAGCAAAGAGGTGAATAAAACACGTTACTGTGACAGAAACAGATACTTTACACAGATTTTTTAAACACAACATTTTTAAACACATCTTTTAATTTTGTCTATGTAGCTTACTGTATTTTCTGCCGTACATGTTGCACTGCCCTATAAGTCGCATCAGTTCAAATATGTCTATTAAAGGGGAAAATTACATAGATATGTCACTTCGCTGTATACGTCACATCTATTATGTGTCACCACTGACGTGTCACGTTTGTTTCACGTTATCTCTGGCAACCCGGAAATGTGGGCCGAACCTGGAAATGTGGGCCGGTGCTGTACCAAAAATCGATGTGCACGGAAGGACTTTAACAAAAATTTAATAAGACTAACACTTAAAAACAGTTATTTGTTTGCTCGAAATTATAGTGGGTCTCAGTTGAACTTTTCCTTAATAAATGCACTTTGACTGTCAAATCAGCTGCATTTCAAAAGCCGTTTCACAGCTGTGGGAACGTGCAGAGGGATGACTAGCTGTGCATTTCTTTGAAATTTAACAAGCTGTAGATGAGCACCTAAAACATTTACTGTATTTTTCGGCATATAAGTCGCAGTTTTTTTTTTGCCTAATTTGCATGTCCTGCGACTTATATAGTGAAGCGACGTATTTATGGATATTTTTCCGATCATATTTTAGACAAATTTTCGGCTGAAATATGACCGTTTCCATTCATTCTGCCTGAAAAAAATGGAGCAGTACCTCTTTCGGCCACGCTAAAGTGCCCTCTAGGCTTCTGATGCCTACTGGTGTACTTGTATGTGTACAGATTTTTTAGCGCAAAAAAAAGTCCTGCTGGATGGACAGCGTGTGTGTGCACATCATGCTGCAATTTAAAGATAAAATTAAAGTGTTTAACTCCATTCCTGCCACCATCCTGGGAGGCTTGACAAAACTGCAGCCTCTGGACATTTCTGTGAAACGTAGCTTCAAAGCAGCTCTGCGCCGCCTTTAGGAGGAGTGGATGGTGGACAGAGAAAACAGCTTCACGGCTACAGGATGGATGTGCCACGCAATGTTCCAGCAGGTCCTGGGATGGATGGATAAAGCGTGGACCTCATTAACTGAAGAATCCATCCAGTTGGGGTTCAGGAAGGCTGAGATTTTAGCTGGAGCTTACGTGGAGGAGGAAGAGGAGGCAGTGTTCTGAGTGCTGCATCAACTACCAGTACCTCAGGAGTTGGCAGAACTCTTCGCCAGCGACAAAGATGATGAAGAATTCAATGGGTTTGAATAAAAAAAGAAATAGGTGTTTCTGTCATCATTATGGGTGGGTGAGCGTGTAGTAATTTTAAAGCTGCTTTATTTCGTCGGCTTCATTTTGCCATGTTTTAGCCGTCAAAGTGCATTTACATTACGTTCATTTATTAAGGAAAAGTTCAGCTGAGACACACCTTTACTACTGTATAATGTCAGCAAACAAATATTTTTTAGGTGTTTATATTGTTAAATTTTAAAGAAATGCAGCGTTTCCGCTCGCTGCGCGTTCACGCTTTGCAGCACCAAGGCAGCGACACTACCCTATTTTTTTAATTCAGCTGATTTGACCATTATGTGCATTTATTAAGGAAAAGTTCAGCTCAGACACACCTTTGCTATAATTTTCAGCAAATAAATAATTGTTTTTAAGTTTTAATCTTGTTAAAGTCTTTCTGTGCACGCTCCTGTGGCCATTTGGCAGCCAATTCATTTTTGGCAAAACACCGGCCCACATTTCCGGGTTGTCAGTGGTGAAGCATAATAGATGCGAAATGATGTATTTATGGATTTTCCCACTTTTTTAGATGAGACTTGATGGACAGTGCGACAAGTACGGCAGAAAATATGGTAATTGCTTTGAAGTGTTAATCTTGTTAAATTCTTGTTAAAGTTCTCCTGTGCATGCTCCTGCAGCGGCCATTTAGCAGCCAATCGATTTTTGGCACAACACCGGCCCACATTTCCGGGTTGTCAGCGGTGATGCGTAACAAATGTGACACGTCAGCGGTGACACATAATAGATGCAAAGTATATGACGAAGCAACATATTTATGGATTTTTCCACTTTATTAGACATATTTAGACTGATGCAACTTATAGGGCGGAGTGACGTGTATGGCGGAAAATACGGTATATATGATTTTACTGTTGTTTATTTTGATCTACTTTGTCTACTTGGTAACAGACCTGGATAATAATCGCAGCTGACAGATAAAGCAGATTTAGTTAATCTGCTGTTATGTTTGAACTGTTTTATTATGTCTGATTCTTTTCTCAGGCTGTCTCTATTGCTGACAAGGAAGTTTTTTCCTTCCGGATGAAGAACTTTACCGATGCAACAGAAGGAGACGCATATCTAGACATGTCTAAAGTTGACACCTGTGTCTCGCTGACAGTTGGATGTATTCAGGTCATCTTTCTCAACAAGTTTGTGTCCTCCATACTGGTAAGAATCTAATACTTTAAAATGATCAAGTGATACTGAAATTAATATTGGACTGTTTCAGTTGAAGTTACTTAGTCTTTTTTCTATTTCTTTCCCCTCCCAGGCATTTATTAATAATTTCCAGGAGGCTAAAGAGGCCCTGGCTGAGGTGACGGTTCAAGCTGCGGAAAAGGCAGCCTCGGGTGTGAAGGAACTGGCAGAGCGGAGCTCTCGAATCGCTCTCAGCGTCCACTTCAACGCTCCTGTTATCTTCCTCCCTCAGTCGTCCTCCTCGTCAAATGTCATTGTAGCTGATCTTGGTCTTCTGTCTGTCAAGAACTGTTTTGCCAAGCAGCCCTTTAAAAGTGATTCTAAAATCCCGCCTGTTGTGGATAAAATGACTGTGAAGCTGAGTGACCTCAAGATGTACAGGTCAGAGACGTACTGTCAGGGAAGACCACCATTCACTTAAACGGGATTTTAAAGATTTGACAGTTGTGATTATGTTGTTGTTTCAGAACCACTTACATAAATGGGGGTTTTCAGGGAGAGATGCAAGTTTTGAAGCCTGTTAGTTTGGATTTGGAAATTCAGAGAAATCTGTCATCCAACTGGTACCACAGCATCCCCGACATAGAGATCACTGCTCATCTGAAGCCACTGAATGTAAGCAGTAATTTGCATCAAAAAATATAAAAAAATAATTTACAAGCTTACATGCTCTGCCATTATTTTATTAGTAATCAGCAGCTTTTGTTATGCCTTATGTTTCTTTCTTTATTTTTTCTTCTAACGTTTGATATATTGAATGTTTTTGCTCCTGACAGCTGATCCTCTGCCAGGACGACATGATTGTTGTCTTGAGGACTCTGAGTGAAAACCTCTCAGAGAAGTCTGATGCTGTTCAGCCTCCATCTACTCTGTCCATCCCAGATCGCTCCTCTGACTCTGCTTCCAACAAAGACTTTCAGAACTCAGGAACCTCAGGACCTGCGAGTAGTAAGTAGATGTGATTACATATGTTAGAATTTGTGTTTATGTAATTGCTTTAAGTATACATATTATATACTTAATATTTTAGGAGCACAATTAGTTTTCCCACACAATAAAACTAATTTAATTTTAGTGTAGAGTTGGACGGTTTAAGATCACAGAAACCCATAAATGGCTTATAAAATCTAAAAGGGTGAGTGTCTTGCTGCATTTGAGCAGAATTAAAAAAAATTTTAAGTTGTGCAACGATGACACTGACGCAGGTAACACCGTGGTGACAGCTGCTGTGGTGGAGACTCAGAAACCCAGCAAGTTGAAGACTACACTCAAGCTGGACTTCAAGTTTGACTCCATGACGCTGGTCCTGTACAGCCCTAATGAGCATGTGGTATGCAAATACAGACACAGATAACATATAACTGTTCTTTCAATTGTGAGTTATTTTGTTTATTGTGTTTCATAGGTACAACTTTTAGACCTGCACGATGAGCAGCTGAAGCTGGCAGAGTTTACTCTGGGTACCATCTCCACTTCTGTCTACATGTACTCTGACAGCTCCATGAAGGCTTCAGTCCGACTCACTATGTGCTTGCTGGATGACAAGAGACCAAAAATAAAGATGGTTACCCCAAGGTTTGAGACAGAAGCCTTTAAAAAAACTGTTAATCTTTGTTTTTAGTAATGCACAGATTCCTTCTTTGTCTTACCTGTAGGAAACCCTTATCATGATGTTCTTTGCTTTGGGGTTGGGGAGTAAATATATTTTAACGTTAAAGAGTAAAAGGACTCCGACGTGTCGCAGTAACTTGCGTCATAAAAATATGAATAAAAAAAGTGCATTTTCTCTAGTGCTTGACACAACTTAATTGTTTCTAACATTTGTTTCTTAAAGGATAAGTACATTATAATAAATCATCACATTCTTTCCTCCAGGATGATGGCAATGCGGCCAGGTGCGGAACAGAACATGATGGTGGAGGTGAACTACCGTCAGGGCCATGAAGGCACCGTTTTAGACACGCTGGTGCAGGATGTGTACCTGTGTGCCAGCATGGAGTTCCTGCTCACCGTGGCTGACATCTTTCTTAAAGCCACCCAGCAGGGCTTTGCTCAGGGGGCACAACCTAAAAACTTTACTGGAGCTGGAGAAAAAAAGAACATTAACTCCTCTGTCACGTCAAAAGACTCGAGTGAGTTTGTCATTTAAATATACTCTGATCCAACTGATTCAGCCAATGCAAACCACACTTATCTAAAATATGACAATCATCCAAATCAAACGTTAATATTTATCTAATTTAATTTTACCTTTTCTTCACAAGTTGAGTTGGATGTTGATAATTTTAGAAATGCTATTTATGATGATAGTTAAATTACTCTGTCTGATGACAAAAATTGATGTTTGGTGATTTTTTTCTTCTTCTTCAGATTCAGTTTATTATTGTCATTGTCAATGAACAGGATTCACAGACTAGGTACTTGCTTTGGCATAAAGGTGCGAATAAAATATAAAAGATAAGAGAAAACATATGTACACACCAACAATACAATACAATACTCAGAAAAAACGTGCAATTGGAGTAGTGCATTTAAAATACAGTGATAAAGTGACCAAGGTAGAGTTACCGTATACAATAACAGGATTATGAGTGTTCTGGAGTCCAACGGCAGCGAGGAACAAACTGTTCTTATGGCGGGAGGTTCTGGTCCGAATGGACAGAAGCCTCCTGCCCGAGAGGAGTGGTTCATATAGTTCATATGCAGGGTGAGAAGGCTCAGCTGTAATCCGACCTGCTCGCCCCACAGTCCTGGAGACGTACAGGTCATGGATAGATGGGAGGCTATAGCTGATTACTTTCTTCTTCTTCTTCTTCTCTAAGGTACGGCTCTAGCCCCAGTGTCAAAGACAGAAATGAACGTCGTGGTGCGCAACCCAGAGATTGTGTTTGTGGCTGACCTGACTCGTGCTGATGCACCAGCGCTGGTGATGACCACACAGTGCGAGCTGCAAATGAAAAGTAGTGCCGAGGGGTCGCAGATGAGTGCAGTCATCAAAGAGCTAAAGGTTTAGATTTTAAACCTGCAACACTGAAACACTTTGAAAAGATAAAACAAGTGATTAAGAATATGTTGGGTTATTTTTTTTTTTATTATCGTAGGTTATGGCGTGCCCCTTCTTAAGAGAGAAGAGGAAAAACAATGTGACTACTGTTCTGCAGCCATGCCAGGTGTTCTTTAACAGTACTCAGTCCCCAACTTCCCCTCAGGCTATGGAGGTGTCCATCAACACTCTCTCTATGAAGGTATGTGTTTTGTTTCACACCTTCAGAGTTGTCCTTCTCATAACCAAAGTAAAACATTTTAAACAAGCTGCATTGTTTGCGAACATCAACCTGTCTCAAGTTTTACTAGAAAATTTGTTGAATTATTCAACAGAAAAAAAATTGATCTTTCAACCTCCTGCGTGACTCTTTGTCCAGGTGTCTCCTGTCATCATCAACACAGTGATTACCATCCAGTCGGCACTGACTCCCACAGCGGAGACTCCCGAGGAGCAGGACAGGCCTGTTCATGTGGATCTTTGGGAGAAACGAGGCTGGAAGGAGCTCAAACTTTGGTTCTTGGAAGAGGAAGGGGATGAAGACACAAAGTCACTGACCCCACTGATTCCCCAGGGAGAGTCCTTAAAGGTGCTTAACCTCAAATGATCATATACAACTGATTTATGAGTACTTGTTTATCATAATTATAATGTTTGTCATAAAGTTTCCCATGTTATTTATCTTTTTTGAAGTATTCTGCTTGATACAGCTTGTTGTCCCTTGTCTTTGTCTTTCTGTCACTGCAGGTCACCATAAATTCAATTTGTCTGACTCTGGAGGCTGGAGTGGGACATCGCACTGTCCCCATGCTTCTGACCAAGTCCTCCTTTCATGGAGATGTGAAAAACTGGTCCACACTCATTAACTTACACAGTGAGCTCAACCTTGAGGTAAAAAGAACTATATTTCACCAGCTGTACTTTTCTCTGTCTCATATTTTACTTTTTCACTGTTTATAAACTCATGCTACTGTAGAATCTGTAAATTGTGCCTTGGTTTTTTTTTAGATGCATTATTATAATGAGATGTTGGGGGTGTGGGAGCCACTGGTGGAACCCTTAGAAGACGAGACAGGAGAAGGTTTCAGACCATGGACACTGGAGTTGAAGGTAGTGTGAAATAGCTGCATAGTGTTTTTACACATGCACATGTAAATATAATATGTCTAATAGTTTATTGCTCTTTAACCAGATGAAAAAGAAGCCAGTCAACTCATCTGTGTCATCAGATGAAGTCGATGGCAATGTCCCAGACTACAAGACAGCGATTTTCATCCGGAGTAAAGACCAGCTCAACATCACACTGTCCAAATGTGGGCTGACCATGCTGAGTAACCTGGGCACAGTAAGATGCTGGTTTTTACTGAATGTGCGTCTTTAAAGGAGTGAAGAGATGCACGTCATCAGTGTCTTTTTGGTTTTTCTCAGGCTTTTGCAGAGGCTGCCAAACAGACCACAGAGTGTTCTCAAAAAGATGAAGCTCCATTTGTTGTGAAAAACATGCTGGGGCTTCCAGTGTCCGTCCGCCACAGTGAGATGTTTTCTCCAATCAACAAGGAGGCAACCAACAACCACACAGTCAAGCTGCAGATTGGAGAAACTTTCGAGATGGACTATTTAACTAAAACAGACTCTGATCAGTTCTCAGCAATGATCTCCCTGAGTGAAAAAGATTACTACTTACAGCCCAGTAAGTTAATGTTACACTTTATCATTAACTAGTTCATATTAATACATTTTTTATACTGTCAAAGTTTGTTGTATGAAAAATGTTATTTTGATGTCAGTTCTATATCTCAGACTGTGTCCTGCTTTTTTTCAGCTCCAGAGGGCCACACATCAGCCAGTGTGATCCCCCTGGTCAAAGTGGGCAGAGGCTTGTACAGCGTCATGCACACAGACTCAGGAGTCACTCGCTTCCTGGTCTGTCAAGTTTCCTCTATGGAGGGCAGCAAGTACATCAAGATCCGCTCTCCTTTCCAGGTACACTAATTATAATCTTACACATTTTTTTCTTTGCATTTTTTTTTTTTTTTAATTGTCTTTGAGCATCAGACAGCGTTGCACAAAATATCATTATAGCATTTCATGAAGTTTTTGAACTCACCTAAATTAATGTAACTGTTTTTGAAACAACTTTAAGCCCACATTGCCAGATAATGTTTTTATTTTCTTTTTTCTTTTGTAGATTATTAATCATTTCTTGATACCGTTTAAAGTTTTGGAGGGATCAGTATGTCTGGGTATAGCTGATCCTAATGAGGAGTTTTGTGTGCCTCTGGATTCGTACAGGTGAGCGGAAACACAATCAGAATCAGCTTTATTGTCATTGCACCGAAGCACATCAGAATTACATTTCAGTACAGCCCGGCCGAAAAAACATAAACAAACAGACATGGGGAGACGGAGGTGTCTGAGGCCGCGGCCTCAGGAGGCGCTGCCCTTTTTGTTTAGATAAGGGAAAAGAGAAACACAAGGGGAGGGGAAGTATTAAAAAATAATCATGTCTCATACTGTGTCCTAGCTAGATGAGACACAGTGAAAGTTGCAAAAAAAAAAGACCTCAGCACAGAAACAGCAACATACTGACGACATCATAATACGTTCATGCATGAGGAGGCTGACGGAGGTTGTGAGTTGTCCATGGACACTGCCAAATAGTTCCATAGTCCTGATAAGAGATGGTGCAGTGTTTGTCAGCCGGCTCAGCTCTGACACAGGTCCACAGATGTCCTCAGGAAGGGAGCGGGTAGGGGAGGGGGGAGCAGAGCTTTCACATAACATCCAGGAGAGTTTGAGATAGTTGGGCATTTTAAGGCCAAGCGGGGGAGCCAGATACACTAATGTACAGTTTTTTTTTTGTTTGTTTCTTACTTAAACAGCTCTTCAATTTTTCCTGCTCCTTCCTTGCTGTCCTCCACAGGTCTGAACTGAGCCTGCAGCCAGTAATGGATGACGGAGCTGATGATCATCAGTTTGAGATGTCAGAGGGGTTTAGTTACGAGGATGTCAGCAACCTACAGCCTGGAGTAGGGCTGAAGCAGACCTGCCATCGCCGTGGGGAACAGCGTGGTGGGATGACGATCAATTTTGTGCCATCAAAGGAAGCTGTGACGTTCAAACACACTATAGGCATTGGGGACCTCTTTGACATGCCCTTTGTGTTGCACCTCTGGCCTTCTGTGTTGCTGCGCAACCTTTTGCCTCATCCCATTGCCTACAAACTCAAGGTGAGATGTGCATGGTAATTGCCAATTAGGTCAATTTACCAAAAAAAAACATACAGGTTTGTATGTAACAGCCATAGACTGTACATAATAAATGAACAAAGCTCCATAGCTTTCCATAAAGTCCCATTTTGATTCTCTTAACTCGCCACTACGAAGGTCATTTCCTGAAAGTTGTGCAGTCGATTTAGAAAAATGGGACATTTAACAAAACACTGCTTATTTGCTTTTCTTCAAAAAACAATGTTAACGTAGGAGTTTTTTTTTTTTTTAGTCACTTGTGTGTCAGTAACAGCTTCATTCAAAACTGGGGAACAATAAACTGAAAGTAGTAGTACAGTACCTTACAACATTGGATCTCTGACACGTTTCTGTAACACAGCACATCCAAAACTTCAATTGGCGAATGCTCGTCTCATGGCAGCACTTTCTTTTTTGAGTCTTTCCCTCAAACTATTGTTTTTTTACGCTGGCTGTGGGTTAACAGGAAAATGGAGTTTCTGCCCCTGAAGTCACTCTGAATCCAGGCCACTCTGCTCAGCTTCACACTGCTGTCATCAATCAGTCAAAACTCGATCTTCGCCTGGTGGATTACTTGGCTCAGGACTGGTCTTCTGAATACAGGTATAACTTGCATCTTGAATATTTTTAATTCTTTTTGTACTCTGTTATTTTGCTACAATTTAGTCAGGATGATTAATTAATTTACCTTTCAGGATAGGATAAATAATCTTGTTTTACAGTCTCCAGAGTGACCAGGAGGAAATCACCTTCATCATGTTCCAGTCTCTACGCTTGGATGATGAAGAACACGGAGAAGGGACAGAGAGGAAGAGGGCTGAGTTGGACATAGCCGTGCATGTTAAATATGATCCAGGACAAACTGTTATTGCCATCCACTCTCCGTACTGGATGGTGAATAAAACAGGCAGGTTGCTGCAGTACAAGGCCGACGATATCCACCGTAAACACCCCTTAGATTACGACATGCCCCTGCTTTTCTCCTTCAAGCCTCGCAACTTCTTGCGAAACAACAAGGTAAGAAGAAAAAGGTTTTGAGTCAATGTTCAGCACATTTACTGCGTTTGTTTATTTATATTGTCTTCTTGCACAGCTTGACCCTTCACTTGTCAAATTGTTTTTCTTTGATTCATTATTATGTCCACGTTAAATAAATAGAGCTGCAATAAAACAAACAAACATTTGAAAGCTGTCTGCCTTTTTAAATTAAGAGATAAAATATTTGAGATAATTTTCACTTAAGTGCAGAACACTAAAAACTACAGTCCCACTGTTACTACACTAAAACGGATTGTTTAGCTCTCTCTAAGGGTTCTTGTCCACCTGCAGGTTAGACTGATGATCTCAGACAGTGACTTATCAGATGATTTCTCTCTGGACACCGTTGGCAGCCACGGAGATGTAAAGTGTAAAGGCAGATACAAAGATTACTTGGTAAGACTTTAGAACATGTGCTGCCCTCCTAATAATTATTCATACATAAAATCAAACATTTCACATAAGAACTCAAAAGACTTGTCTGTGTATAAAACAGGTTGGAAGTATATTGTTGTGTTTTTTTTTTATTTGTGCTCCCAGGTTGGCGTGAAGATCGAGGCGAGCAGTTTCAGTCTCACTCGCATCGTGACCTTCGTACCGTTTTACATGCTGGTCAACAGAACCAAGCACCGAGTCTTCATATGTGAGGAAGGGCAAGAAAGCTGGACTGAGGCGGAGCCAGAACAGGTCCGGTCTAAACGGAGCACTGTGCATGTACAGTATATGTTCTGTCACTTGTTTAATAATCTAATCAAATGAAGATGGTAAAATATATGAATTCTATTTAGCTTGACTGAAACAAGTCAAGTGCTCGTTCATCCGTTCTTCTTCCTCAAAAGCCGAAACGTTTTCTGAATTGTAACGAAAATTGACATCTTGAATTCATTGTTTAACCTTTATCTAACGTTTTCTGAATTGTAACGAAAATTGACATCTTGAATTCATTGTTTAACCTTTAACAGAAATAAATACAGAGGAAACCAATCTCAATTTTATTTACCCCAGCGGTTTCATCACATTTATAAATAATAAAATAAACAGGTCTCTCTTGAAAATGAGTCCTCATGACTCAGTCAGACTAACCTGAATAAATAAAGGTTGAATGAAAAAAACTAAAACAGACTTTGGTGTTGGTAAAAAAAGTAATAAGAAGTTTCTGTATTTTACAAAGAATAATTTTCACAATCAGCAAACTATTTGACAACTCACATGGGTGTCAGGATTTTGTATAAAATGAATGGTTTTGGAGCGGGGATGGGTCATAGGTCACCTCTTCTGCCAAACTCAAAAAATCATTCATAAACTTTAGCAAATGAGTCTGACTTACATTTTGTATGTGTGTTCTTTTGTAAAACACATATCCATCCCTCTGATTTGTAAGCTGCTGCAACTTAAGTTTATTAAGTTAACAACTATAATTGCTACATTTTTATGTAGCAGCTGTTAGGATTGTAGTCCTTTCATGAATATAAACTTAAACGTCCACAACTTTATTATGAGATCCCAAAAATGTAACAACTAAGCAACAGCTGATTTAATAACTTATTCTATTATCTGATCAGTTAATCAGAATTTGGTTTGAAACTTATTTTCCAACAAGTAACAGCTGGTTTTGTTTACTCCTGGGTTGTTTGTTTTATTGATTTTTAGTCTGCTGTTCCATTCTGGCCCGAGAACGACACCAAGCGGCTAAAGATCAAAGTTGAAGGATGTTTAGCGCCTCCTCAGACCATTGACTTCACACGACCTGAGAACTGCCTGCTGCTTCATTTAGACAAATCTGTGAGTAGACACACACATAGGGACACTTGTTAATCAAAGAACTTATGCTCTTCTGTTTTAAATATTTTAATTTTTTTTATTTTATTTATTTATTTATTTTTTTTATGGTATTGTAGGTGGGTGGCATTATTGTAGATGTGAATCTATCGGAGCATTCAGCCACAATCCGATTCTCTGAGTACCATGATGGTGCAGCCCCCTTCCTCCTCATCAATCATACCAAAGATCACACTCTTCAGTTCAGTCAGAGGTAAGAAAACAGACTGTGTGCTTAGAATGAGAACAAACATTTGAAGTCATCATCGTATGTCACCATTCTAACACGATAAGACGGGATTCTTTTCATCCAAAACAATACTTGTTCATTAGGATTTTACATGATCACCACACAATTGTTGAAAATGACTGAACTGATTTAATGGAATAGTTTTTACTTTTGCATACGTTCACCGCAGTCTTTTACTTTGAAAAGGTATCTAGTACTAAAAACTCAAAAAAGTAATAAAAATGTCATGTACCTGTATACATTTTTTTCTTCCACTGCATCACATCTTTTCAACAACTTCAGACCCAACTGTAGATAGTTTTTTTTTTCCTTCATATTTTTTTTTACATTTTTATACAATTTTTGTCATAAAAACCCTTGATTTAACACAAAATATGCACTATTTTTAAAAAAATGAGAGGCAAAGTGGAATATTTGACAAGGTCCGGCTGTGGCTGGCAGGAATTCCTCCCCTGACCCTCAGAGGAATCTTCACTACTAGTAACATCTTCCTCATCCTGCTTGCTCTCCTCAGAGGACTGCAAAATTACAGCTAGCATTCAGACATTCAACCTTTATTTATACAGGTTAGTCTCATTGAGACATGAGGACTTATTCACAAGAGAGACCTGTTAACTTACTTCCTCTACTGCCAGGCTTCTCATGGCTGTCTGCTGGAGAAACATCCAGCCAGACAAGACTGCAAACTCCTCGTGTCTACTTTAAAACATGAACCTGTGTAAACAAGTCATGCATGCCATGTATCCAACTGGAGGAAGGAGGCTCTCTTGATCAAGAAAAAAATATAAACAGTCCATTTGGCCTTTGACTACTTAAATTTCACTCACACACAATTCTCAGCAGCATTCATGCCACTCTTCAATATTAATGCTAACACACTGAGACCATTTTTGAACCTCCATGCATTTTGCAAGATAAGAGAACCAGGCCTCAGATGAAGCTCTTATGTAATGGTCTGCTGCCCCTGAGGTCATCCTACCTAAAACCTGCTTTCCATTTCTTTTCAAGGGTTCAAGTTCTTTATTGTCATTCACATCACATGTGGTACATGAGGTGGAATGAAACTATGTACACAGGGTCCCAGTTACAGCCATCAAAAATACAAATTGTAAAGAAAAACAGTAATAAGATCCAAGACATGAACTAAGAAATACGCTAAACTAAGAATATACAATGCATTAAACTAATAATACATTAATTTAACACATTTGAAGGTAGAGACTTAGATTTATTATGTATTCATGGAAAAAAAAAAACATATTATTTCAAGATTACAATAGGTCAACAATGTGTGGTTCTAATGGGAGTCGATGGGACCAAATCGAGCCTTTGGGTGTATGCTTTATGCAGATCTATTCAATACACCTTATGATAGAGGGGGGTCATGAAATTAAAAAGAATAATATTAAAAACAAATCCTGACTAAATTTAATGAAATTAGTCTTTAAACTGACTGATATATTGAGAATCAAAAAGAACAAAGAATGGACGTGTTTGGCCCCCTAAGGTGCTTTGAGGGTTAAAGCTGTTTTTTTGACAGAGACAAGGAGTCTGTGTGGACCTTTTGGTCTGGATTTTGTCCCGTAGCTGATGTTGACACATGAATCTCACAGTCTGTGGATGTTGTGCTGAAAACGCTGTCTCTGCTCACAGGAGGTTGTACCTAATCCACAAAGCTGTGGCCTTTTTTATCCCAGAGTAGTAGATGAGGCTTCTTGTGTTGATTTTAAAGCCACATAAATCAGAACATGTCCACCTTCTTGAGTGGAAAGTAACGAACAGGTCAACAGAAAAAAGAATAAAGAGGCCTTTTAAACCTTCAAGGTTCAAGAAGTCACTTTGTTAAGACTTTTATTCAGCCATTCACAAACTTTATGCAGTTCTCGTTATTCGATGCACACCAAGGAGTGCAGCTGGTGGAGACTGAACTTCAGAGCTTTTGACTGATTGATGGACGATGGCTCTTTCACCTGAACCACAGTTTTCACTTGTTAATGTTTGTGTGCGTGGAGTCTTTTCACCCTGCTCACCAAAGACCACAGTTGTAGGATCTTGACGTTCTTGTTGTGCAGTATTCATGTTTGCATTGCATTTATGCTATAACATGTTTGAGTAACAAAACTTTAGTTTTTTTGCGGCAGCCCTAAACAACTTTGTAAATAACAACTAACAGTGTCCCTTTTTTTCCCCCTGACACCAATCTGTGTTTGTGTGTTGTGTGGGTCACCCAGTGTCCGAAGGGAAGCCACGTGGTTGGCTGATGAGCTGCTCAACCTTTCCTTCTCGTCGGAGGAGGACAGGTAGAAAAATCTGAAAAGTAGAAACTCTTCTGACACACTCTGAACTCAGGATTAAACTGGGGGACAACGAACGGGAGCAGGAAATAATAGCAAATTTGTAAAAAAAAAAAAAAAAAAAAAATCTACTTAAAAGTTGTTAACTACAGCACACAACACCTGATTTATATAGAAACAATCAAATTAAGGCAAATAAAATTTATAACATCTAATTTACATAGGTTAAAGGTACACAAACATAAACATAAATACACATCTGTAATATAATACACATTTGTAACACATATGTATAGTAATATAAACATATGCAGAAACCTTTAAAACAAATTACATGTACTTATTTTGTATTAAAAACTGCAGTAACAGATTAAAGGATTGAAACAGTTTATGAAGACTTAATAAGCAGCTGAGGACACTGTGGAGTAGTAATATTTGGGAAAAGAAACACATCCAAGATTCAAGCACTAAGAACAGAAATGCACAAATAACTAGAGAAAATGCATTTCCTGCGAAAATGCAATTTGACTGCTTATTGCTAAAAAAAAAAACTTGCTGAAAAACAGCTGAAATGAGCTAAAATCATCCTGAAATATAGCTGAAATGGAAGAAACAAGCCTAATTTAGCAAAATAAATCAGAAAGATCACATTTTCTGAATTAGGTTTAAATAAGCAGAAATTAGCTAAAAATATTGAAATTAGCACAAAAAAGAAGTAGAAAATTAGCTCAAAAGTCAAAAAGAAGCTTAATCAACGAGAATGAAGCAGAAAGAGCTGAAATAAACTAAAAATGTTGAATGAGCTGGAAAAACTAAAAGTAGCATGGAAACAACTACATTGATACTGAACCAGCAAGAAAAAGCTGAAACAAGCAGAAAAAAGCTGAAAGGAACATAAGCTGAAATTAGCATAAAAAGTTAATTAGACTGAAAGTAGCAAAAATTACCACAAAAATCTTGTATTTATCTGACAACAGCTGAAATGAGCTAAAGAAATGCTAAAAAGCTAACTGAAAAGGTAGAACAAGCTTCAGTTAGCAGAAGAAAGCAGAAAGAATACATTTGCACAGTTAGGCAGAACAAAGCAAAATTATCTGAAAAAACAGAGATTAGTTAAAAAAAATAAATGAAAAAAAAAAAAAACAGCTGAAAAATAGCTACAAAGCATAAAGAAGCTAAAATTGCAAGAAGGAAGTGGAGAGAATGCATTTTTCCTGACTTGGGTTGAAGAAAGTTGAAATGTGTGCAAAAAATGTTTAATTAGCTGAGAAGGCTTAAATTAGCATAAAATCAGCTATAGTTTTGCTGAAATAGCAAAACCTGCTGAAACTAAGCTGACAGGAGCATAACATGCTGAAATTAGCAGAAACAATTTAGGAAAAGCACAAAAATGTTGTAGTTAGAAGAAAGAATCTGAAAGGAGAACAAAACAGCTGAAAATAGTTGAACATAGCTGAAGTTTTTTTTTTTTTTAAGTTTGCATAAGAAGCTGATAGAAGCTGAACCGGAACAAAATGTGAAAGGAGCAGTAAAAGGTTGAAAACAGATCTAAAGATTTGAAGGATGTGAAATGAGCTCAATTCATTTTCTATGAGGAAAAAAATGTCAGGAAAGGCTAAATATTTCAAAAAGCTAAAGTTGCACCAAAATCAAAAGTCATATCAGGATTGTCCTGAAAGAGCTGAACTTTTTGATTCATGATCTGTTGAAATAGTTTGAAAACTGCAGGACGAGGATCGTGACGAAAACCTACAAAAGAAAAACTGATCATAATACAGTGACTGCTTCTTCAACATTCACTGTTCTACTGTCCTGGTAATAAAGATGGAGAACACGGTGCTCGTTGTGCCGACCTTGGCTTCCATGCCGCCGATCCCGACTCTGGACTTGGTGCCGTA
>JAVCKU010000002.1:4324062-4335747 GCA_032273985.1 Hypsolebias coamazonicus
TGATTGAGATTATTTTGTGGTTTAGCAGTTTTCAAAATAAATGATGGCAAAAGGACATCCTATGCTTTTTATTTTTTTAATTCCTATTGAAAGTTTTATACCAAAAACATACCGTGATACATATCGTTACCGCCACACATCACAATACATATCGTGATATGAATTTTATGCCATATCGCACATCCCTAATGTCAAGACTATGTTTTTCTTTCTTCTTTAGTTTTTGTCATTTAATGAAGCTTAGACATCATGAGTAAGATTTCTCTGTTCTGGCAATGTTTTGGCAAAATGAAAATATGATGAACAGTGAGTGTATCAAAAAGAATGCATCAAAAAAGTTCAAATTGTTGAAGTAATTAATTTTCTTATAGATTAAAGGACTCTGTAGACTGGTACAAGTAATTAAATCTTATTGACTATTTCAAATGTTTTATTTATTATTCTAATTAGCATTACCAGTAGTTTAGGGTGTTCATGTAAAAGTCTCCCTAAAGCTTCATCAGTTTAAAACAGCGACTTGCTTTCTTCCTTATAGTAAACTGTTTGTTTGTTTTCAGGGAGCCATCCAGGGTCCTGAGGAGTTTGTTGAGGGAATGGCTCTCGGTGTAAAAGCTCTGGTTGGAGGAGCTGTAGGTAAGAAGAACGTTCTAATCTCCTGGGAAGAAGAAGGTCTTAAACCCTGTGAATGAGACTGAAGGCTCTGTGAGCTTTGGGGACGGAGTTCTGCTTCTGTGAAGAAAAAAGTTCTCTATGTTTTCAAATCAAATGCATCGTCAGTTATGTTCTCATAACTATGACGATATTTATTTTGGAGAAATTTAAGGCATTTATACTTGTAGATTTTGCTGACACATAGAACTTTTTATGTACACGTCAACTCTATCTTAGCTTAGAGAGAAAGTAGTATCATTTGTAAATTAATTATTTGTCCTGGATATAGTTTTATGGGCAAAATGATCACATTGGCTAAAGCATTCTGACGTCTACGCATGCGGCATTATATAAAGAATGAATTGTATGTAACACAGTAACGTTTTTGATCGTTTTGTGCAGGGGGGTTAGCAGGTGCAGCCTCCAGAATAACAGGCGCCATGGCGAAAGGCGTCGCTGCAATAACCATGGATGAAGAATATCAGCAGAAGAGACGAGAGGCCATGAACAAACAGCCCAGTGGCCTGAGAGATGGGCTGACCAGGGGTGGAAAAGGACTTGTTTCTGTGTGTAAAACTCTCATTGTTTACATTTTAATCATAAAACAAATCTCTTTTGTTTATTAGCAACACTGTTCTGACATTTTAACTCATATGTTGATGTTTGCTGTGTTTTTTAGGGGTTTGTCAGTGGAATCACTGGGATTGTTACCAAACCCATTAAAGGTGTGTTGAGACTGTGTCTCGTACACGAGTTTAACAGAACCCTACAGCGGCTGTAGAAAAGTCCAAACAACCTTGTATGCATGTATTATTGCGCAGGAGCCCAGAAAGAGGGCGCAGCAGGCTTCTTCAAAGGCGTTGGCAAAGGTTTGGTTGGTGCAGTCGCTCGACCTACAGGAGGCATCATCGACATGGTCAACAATACCTTCCAGGGAATCAAGAGGTATGATCATGTCTGTCTGCATGTGCAGGCAGGAGTTGTGTCAGTCATGTTGTGTGTCTTTGTTTTGTGTAAGTAACTGTGCCAAGCACTAAAACCTTGGGTTGTGTGTGCGTCCCCTGAATGAATCAGGTCCTCCATAACACCCATCTTTGTTGCTTTTTAGGGTGGCGGAGACCTCGCAGGACGTCATATCTCTACGTCCTCCTCGCTTCATACATGAGGACGGCGTCATACGGCCATATAAAGAGAGGGAGGGCATCGGCAGCCAGATGTTGCAGGTAAAAAAACGTTACAGATATATTTTACATTCCATGGTCTTTCAGGGAAAATCAGCTCATCATTTTACCATGTAGGTTTATTTATTATTTTATTAGCAACAACTCCTGTATACAAGGCATCAGCCCTAGAGTTTTACACAGATGTATGTAGAAGGGTTGACGTCTGCGAACACTTCTATTATTTTTACATGCCTATTAAACCATTAGGCTGTAAATGTAAATACAAAGTTTACAAATATTACAGTCTGAATGGCTGTTAAGTGCACAGGATATGAGTAGAGCAGCTGTTTGTTAAACATACCAGATGTTATCCTGAACACTCTTATTGTAAATTTCAGTGTAAACCTGTTTCACTCCTGACTCACTGAAGTTTTGTTCAGTTTGTAGTAGTCAATTCAGTTTGTAGTAGTCAAGTTGGCGTCAGAACTACACACGTTTGTTAGTAAAGCAGATCTTTTACAAGGTCTTTCATAAAAATAGTCAAATAAAATTCCTCATTATGATGTTGAAGAAAACGGAACAGGCTTTGGTGCTTTTATTTATAAGAAAATTGCAACTATGATCAATATATACTCTTAAATACTATCAATGTTTAAGCCATCCTCATCAAACCTTTAAATGACTCTTCATCCCCAACGTTAATGTTTTCACCTCATCTTCATCAAACCTTTTCTTTCACTCTTCTTTCAGCAGCTTTACGTGTTGATGTTGTTTCTAATTCACCTCCACATAATGAAAGTTCTGCAGGTGGAAACCACATCCGGTGCCACATTGCTCTTTTCTGTGTTTAAAATGGCTTTAAATGTGTTACTTCTATACGTCTTTCACTTTATGAGCAGATGGGCAGAATGAAACGGTTGAAGATGAACGTTATGTTTAAATGATTATTCTATAATCAGCGCGTTCATCTTGGTGTGACTGCAGACGTCTTCAGGTTTTCAGTATTTTAGTAATCCCACCAAATTATTGAGTTTCTTGGGGCGTCGTTGGTTTTGGAACTGTACGGAGCGGCTACAAGCTCGTATTACTTTGTCAGATGGCTCAAGAAAGGGTTTTGTGGTGCGGAGGTGTGGATTTAGGAATCTGAACGAGCAAGTTGTTCACAACGAGACACACAAAGGCCTGATGTAACCGTTATCATTAAAATGAGCATGTAACTGAAGCGTTGCCCTGTCCAGAGCTTGGTCTAAAGCAGCTCCGCTCCTCGCTCCTCTGACTTTCCTTCTTCTCTTCCTTCATGTCCACAGAGGCGATCGGCCTTCATTGAACGGAGTAGAGCTTCCTCAGAGGATGAGAATGATGAGTAAAGCAGCTAAAGCGACCGTAGACGTGTTTCAGTGTAGCCTTCTGTCTGTAGTCTGCTGGAGTGTTGTAGCTCATTGTTAGCTGAGATCTGAACAAACCAAAGAAGGGACTGTGAAGAAAGATGTCTTCATGTGTTTTATGTTTTTACATCAAACTTTAGTTTTTTTTTTGTTTTGTTTTTACTATAATGTGTTTGTTTCAGTTTACTTCTGCTATTGTTTCATTCTTTTTTTGTTTTGTTTTGTTCATGTTATGCTATTTGTAACAGAAGAGATCAGTTCTTACTTTCTTTTCATGAAACAATGACCAAAGTCTTTATAAATCCTGATGCATGCTCAACAGATGAGCATACATCAAGACTTTGCACTGCACGCAAAGTCTTTACAGTTTTCTCATTTCATCGATCTTTGCTTCATAAACCTTTCATCAACTGCAGTTTTCACTGTTGCTCCCAATAAATGAATGTTTTTAAAAGCCCTTGTCTGTTTCATCCCATTGTTTTCAACCAACACATTTTAGTTTTTCATTTCATTCATCATTTCACCCAAGACCAGTGTATTGTTTCTTTTTTGAGTGTGTTCTCTCTTTTTTTTTTCTTTAAACCTTTTTCTTTCAGAAAATTGAGAACGGACGTTTTGCCAAGTATCGATACTTTGCTCACGCGAAGGTCAACGAGTCCGACTTCTTCATGATCACCAAGAGGTGAGTGACTGTCAGCCAAAGAAATCTGCTTTTTTACAGCTCGTCTCGTGTTTAAAACAGCTGAACAGTGAGTTTTATTCTCTTGTAAACATTAACGTGAAATTACCACTGAAGTAGACGCAAGCTCCAAATGATGATTATCTGAAATGGAGAACTTTCCATTTTACACCCATTTATGGATTTTATGAATCATTATAAAATGCATTTTTTTTCTTTCATTAATAAAACATATACTGCAAATGTTGTGGCTAAAAATGTAAAAAGTTTACATTTCTTTATTTTATTGCTTCCAAACAGTTGGAGGAAACAGTGACGCAGATGAAGATCGTTTTTAAATGTTCAGCTTTTCTCCCAGCACAGCAGCTCCTGGAACACCACGAGTGTTCTGGGTTTGTGTCTTTCTGGGGTTTGTGTCTTTCTGTTTGTCGAGCTCATGTCGTCACTGGTTGTTTTCCAGAGGAATCTTCTTTGTGACCAAAGGCACGTTTGGCCAGCTGACCTGCGAGTGGCAGTATCTGTTTGAGGAATTCACCAAGGACCCAATAATTGTCGAGCGCCGTCGACTTCGCATCGAAGCCAAGGTACCAAACATTTTACTCGAGCTTTACTGTCTTTTTTCCATCTTTAATTATCTGTTTTAAAGTCTAATCTTTGGCTGCAGGAAAGAGTGAAATCAGTCTTCCATGCTAAAGAGTTCGGAAAGATCATAAACTTTGAAAGTGCCGACATAGCCAAGGTGAGTTTTCCATTTGACCTCCTTCCTGTTGGTTTTATGGTCAACTAATTTTTTTTTTTCAAACGTTCTTTTTAGTGGGTTCTTACCAAATTGGAGGATGCCAGAGAGAGTTTACCCAGATACTGATGAAGAAGAACAAGATGTGCTCAACACACACACACAAACACAATCTGTGTGTGTCAGTGCCTTCATTATTGCATGCCTGTTTTTGTCTCCTTACATGTGTGAGCTGTGCAGAAATGGTGTGAATGCTGAGCATGTGTTGGGATTAAATGAGTGCGTGTGTGCGTGCACGATAAGAGAAGTGCTATAAATGGGTTTCTGAACTACAATAAACTATTTCACTCCAGAAGCTCACAATAAACCAAACCTTATCCTGCCCTGTTTGCTCTAATTGCACTCATACGTTTGCACAATCGGTTCTCATTGTTAAAAATAATGTTACGTTTCCAAACGGCTGCAGGAATGTGGAGGATCGACAAGACCTCCAGGTTTCTCTCCTTATTACTGTCATGCTGATTTTACAGTTTTGTTGCCATAAAACATTTTTTAATTTGTATATAAGAGTAAAAAAAATGATACTACAGATGTCTAAAACACTGAGGCCAAATTAACTGCAACAGTTATAGTTGAACACTTTATTTTACTGGAATAAATAAAAGGCAAACAACTTAAATAAATGTATGTAAAACATTATTACTCACATCGTTCAAAATGTGTTCTTTTTACCTCCATGCCTTTTTTTTTTTTCAACATAGACTGTTCAGTTTGAGATTTCCATGCATGTTATTTTTATACTGTATTTAAATTGACCAATCTTCTGTATATTTATCTGAGTTTATACTCATCCTCATATTAATCTAGGTGATGCACACGTTTTTATACTACACATTTGCAATGCAAGCGATATAATATGCATAGAAACTTATTTAAAAGAGGAGTTCTTATCTGCTTCTGTTTACTTCTTTTTGGTTTTAGGTGTGTCAAAAATTAAAATGAGAAAACATTATTATTGCTCTCTTTTCCTTTTGTTTATGGAGGGACAGCAAAATGTTTCCTGCTGTGGCTTTTTCTTTTGTTTCCATAAAATAAAATGTGCTTCAAATTTCAGTGCCATCTTTATTCATCTGCTGTACCAGAGAAACTATTTCCTCCTTTTCATAAAATAATTATTACAGCAAATAATGTTTCAGTTTCTACAGTCCAGTCCAGATTAAGTACTGTACATCTAAACAAGAGAAACTTGACGTTGCTGCATTTGTCACTTGCAAGTACTCCGTGATTAACAGGTTTAAAGGAAACTACATTTGCAAGAGGTGGATGTGTTTTTGATATACAGTATATAAAAGCACTCCCAAGTTTTACAGTATTTTTAAATAAAGCTTTTCACACAGATGCATTGCTATTTTACAGTCATTATTCTGCTATCATTTACAGGAGGGGTGCACTAATTCCTCTGCTAGAGATAAGAACTGGCCAAAGTTTAGCTTAAAGTAATCTGTTTTTTTTCTTTCTTTCTTTTCTGGTTCTTGAAGGCACCACAGCTTTGCATCTAATGCCTTCAAGCAACGACACCTCTGAGAAAATTTTAAAAGACTCAAAATAGGTGATAGGAGAAAATAAATACAAAATGCCCCAAATTAGAATTTGTCAGATCAAAGTTTTACAAAAATCTGAAGCCCTAAAAACAACCATCAGTGCAACTCTAATATACAACATATTTGCAGAAAAAAACCCACGCAAAAATAACCATTTATAAAAAGGTACATTATAGACACTAACCTACACAATCACTAGTTATCATATTTTCTATGACAGCACCTGTTTGACTAAATCAGATCTCACCCATTTGAAATGGAAACATTTGATCCTGAAGTAATGTTTTCTTGCTTGTTGTCAAGTAGTATCTGACAAGCTGTGGTATTTTCTTCTCTTTTATGCCTTTTCTGTTACACCAAATTGAAGTCCTTCAGGTTGGCTGTGAGGATGGTGTCCTTCACAGCTACAAAGACAAAGCGGATGTTTTCGGTGTCGGTGGCGCAGGTGAAGTGGGAGTACAGTTTCTTGTCCTTGTTTGGGTTTTGTTCTTGGTACATTTTGAGGATGAATTCTTGAGCGGCGACTGGATCCTGTTGAGGTCCTGAAATGTAGGATTCAAATTATGTCAGTCTTTTAAGAAAAATCTATTCCCCACAGCAAGCCACAGGTTAGAACTGCTGTTATTAATATTTAATAGATGAGAATAAAAATCACCCCAGGTTTCTGTTCAGTACGATAGCTAGATTAATGAAAAGTCCTATCTCTGTTGAGCCATGTATAAGCAGTGATGACTTCATGAGATTCTTTATAAATAAAATATTTTCAATTAGAGAGAAAATTCAAACCAACCTTTCTAGTATCGCCTCTGGTTCTGTGTCAGATGAGACAACGTTAAAACCGTCTCTAGAACCTGGTTTATGTTTGGACTGTTTTTATCCTGTTGAGCTCTCTGAATTGTCAAAAATAATGGCTTCATCTAAACCATCTGCGTCTGCTAGATCCCATCCCAACCAGACTAAAGAGGTATTTACTCTTAATTAATATCCACATTTTGGATCTGCCTAATTTGTCTCTAATGAATGGTTATGTACCACAGTGCTTTGAGGTTGTTGTAATTAAACCTTAGAAAAACAATCTTTTTTCAAGAATTCTGGCCAATTATCTATAATTCATCTAAAAAGTTCTTGAGAAAATAGTTGCAAATCAAGTGTGTGAACATCTGGACTGAAATAATCTGTTTGAGAAGTTTCAGTCCGGGTTATTCTCATGGCCTCTGGCAGTGGACTTGTGTCTATACCTGTCCTGTTAGACCTCAGTGCTGCATTTGATACAGTTGATCACAATACTGTATTCTATTACAGACTTGAATATGATGTTGGAATTACAAGAACAGCTCTAAATTGGTTTAAATTATATTTAGCTGATGCAATTCCAATTTGTAAATAAATAGTGAATCTTCTTTATACACCAATGTTATCCATGGAGTTCCTCAGGTTTCAGTGTTTGGAACTATACTTTTTATTTTATACCATATATGTCTGCTTTTAAACTCAGACAAGACAGGTTTTAGAACCTGAGCATCTTAGGAATAAATGTTGCAGTATTTCTCTGGATGGCATTAATTTGGCCTCCAGTTCTAATGTAAAAGGCTTTGGTGTTATTTTTGATCAGGATATGTCTTTTAACCCCCACACTAAAAAAGTTAGTCCTTTCCACTGTTGCCAATGTGCTTGCTCAGGATGGGACACTGCGACGAAAATTCAACGCAATCTGCTGACTTCCTTAGATAAATTTTACAAACTGGCTTCTATAATGTATGTGTGTTTTTGTATAGTGACCTGAGATGACTTCTATTGTGACTTGGAGCTAAATAAACTGAATTGAATTGAATTTAACTGTAGCACCGGCCAAGGGGAGCCAGTGGTGAACCAGCAAGTTTATAGGCATGTCCATTGCCCACCTTTCGCCCCTCCATAGTGGCACCCCTGCACTAAATACTTGATTAAAATGCTGTTTCACAAATCTGTACAAATTCTTTAAATCTTAACCTACTTGTAAGATTGTACTATTTCAAATATGCAGATAAAATTGAGGACAATCTAACCTGTGAACTCAGGGAAGTATGTGGCTATGTGCGAGTACATGATCTTCTCCTTGATGATGTCAGTCTTGTTGAGAAAAAGTATGACCGAAGACTTCTCGAACCAGGGGTAGGTGATGATGGTTTTAAAAAGAGCTTTGCTCTCCTCCATACGGTTCTGAGACAGATTGGCAGAAGAGAAAGACGCAGCAGTGAACATCTGTTCGTACGAAACGTTACTGGTAGTTCCTTTACGGTTTGTTCTGAGCTGGACTCCCACCTCGTTGTCACATTCTGCCAGAACCTGATCGTACTCGCTGAGTGCCACCAGGAAGATGATGGAGGTGACGTTCTCGAAACAGTGGATCCACTTCCTCCTCTCTGACCTCTGACCCCCTACATCCACCATCCTGCAAACAAAACAGCCCCAACAAAGAGAAAACAGATCTGCCTGCTGCTGGAGTGTGACATCTTACAGTTCCATCACAGTGTTTTTGATGTAGCTCACCTGAAAATGACATTTTCCATGTCAAAGGGGTACTCGATGATACCCGTGGTTGGCACTCGGACTCTGAGGATGTCCTGAAGGTCTGGTAGATAGGAACTCTGTGAGATTCGATCCAGCTCAGTCAGATAGCTAAATAATTTGCAAAAGAAAAATCAAAAGAGGAAAAAAGTTAATAGCTTTATTTAAAAGTCTGGTTATAAACCTGATGTGTCAACTACACAGAGCGGTCCTGTGCATTTTATCTTGCAGTTTAGAGTCTCAGTGTATTTTCATATTCTTACTATTTGGTGGAATCAGACAGCTGGTACTCCCTGCGTCGGTCGTAGCACTCCTGGATTCCAGCATCTTTCCACAGACTCCCGATGGCCACGGCAAGGTTTGGATCTAACTCCTCCACTTTGTCCACTTCCACCTCCAGGACTGAGTTGGCATAGTTCTGTGGACACGGACGGGAAGACAATTCCTCATCGGAGAACTTGTTCAGATTTTTAAATGATCCAGACACTTATACCTTTGTTAATACAAATAATTCAATAAGATTTCTTGACTGGAGCTTTAGACTTTGTACCTGGTTGTTGGGGTCAGCGAAAGATATATTCAGCGCCCCCATGGCCCTGATCATGGTCTGCATTGATGTGTAGATGTTCTGGAAGACTAGCTTAGCATAACTCCTCTTGTCTTCATCCGTGTATCCTCCTCCGTGGATGATCCTCATCTGTTTGATGAAGGTGCTCTTTCCACTCTCACCAGTGCCTATTAGGATGCAGCCAACATTGTTTTATCCTGTTTAAATAAGAAAACCAGTGCTGGGTGCCAGACAGACATCTTTACACTGTAAAAACAATTTAAGATTTAAGTTTGTAGAATACACAATAAAATCTATCTTTTACATCTGCTAAACATTACATTTTATTTATAGTGAACAAAATTCAACCTAATTTACACTTATTTTCTATTAGACCCTTACACATATTCATTAAGAGGACATTGGTTTGTTGATTCAGTTGACAACTGAGTTGTGAAATGTTAGCAGTAAGACCACTGTCATAAATGAATTAAATGTAGAAGTAATGTAACAAAATACTACAAAGTTAGATTAAATTATGGAAATGTTCATGTTTTTTGGCACAGAGCTCCTACTTATACTGCAATAGATCATAGTTTAGTTTAAAATATTAAAACTATTATCTGTGGCAAATTTACAGGAGTATGAAAATAGACACATTATTCATTATTTAACAAAGTGCAGAGTTTTACATTTTTGTGCAATTTGTGTATTTTCATTTTAAACCTAAGAAATGACCTTAGCTGTTAGCTTTACATCGAGGCATTTTAAGTATTTTTCTGTAACTTAAAATAAAAAGTTGTTAAGAATTTTAAGTATTTAATTAAATTACAGCTTCAAACATTTTCTAAGTATTTCGCCACTGCCACACATAGTTTTCCTTTAGCGTTAATAATAGACCTTTTTTTTTTTATATATGCATAGGTTGTCAAGTGTCAGGGTAAAATAAATAAAAACAAGTAACCCAACATGATCCCACTTGGCTGCTAACTCGTCTATGCAGGAATTCACAGGTAAACTGAACAATTTGAATGCAGATTGGACTTCTAAAATGACACCTGATTTGTAATAAATAGATGCACAAAGTGAATTAAGAAGATCCTCGAGCAGAGAGTTCTGTTTAAGTCTCATGGAAATCAAATGTCAATGCAGTTAAAAACTGGAGTCAGTCATCTTTCTTCTGTCAGAAGCGATTTAAATGGCTGCTGCACTCGTGTTGAGTGATTTAACACGTTTGGTTTTTTTCATTCAACCTTTATTTGTACAGGTTAATCCCACGGAGCCTCGGGGGCTCATTTACAAAAGAGTCCTGAATTGTAGTTGTATCATAATCAAAGATTTTGACCAACATTCAAAGTTAATACTTCAACTGGAACCACAACAAGTACAACTAAAACCATTTTAAGTATTCACTTGTCCACTCATTTACCGGTAGTTTCCATCTTCTCTGATGAAATGAGTTTCATGTCACGATCGTATGAAGCTCGCAGTGTCACATGACGAGGTCTTTTCGTGGTTTTTAAAGTTGCACATAAGACTCTTTAAATCTCAAACACTATACGTATTTGCTAAATTAATAAAACTAAAATCAAAATGCCTAAACACTCTCTTTTATTCAATTTAATATTTATCTTTTTCTCATTAAGTTTGCATTTGTGATACAATTTCTTCATTAGGACCACAGGATGTCTGTATTTGTTTGTGAAATGGACATTATATGACCGCAGCATGCTTGTACCTCAGCTGCAGCCAGACTTGGTGCTCTGAGCAGAACTCAAGTGTCCTGACTGTTTTGCATTGCGTTAGGAAAACTCCAGCCTCCGTGTCTTAGCAAACAAAGTTTAGCCAAATGGTCTGCATTTGAATGTACCTTGTTTACAAGTCAAGTTTCTTGGGGATGAGGTGGGTCACGTAAAGGCAGATGAATTGTGGAGGCAAATTTAAGCTCGTGCTGTATTTTAAGGATGAAGGGTAGACGAAGTTTCCCTGAGTCACCTCTACAGAACGACCTGTATCATTTGCACCTCAGCACTAGAAAACAACCTGTTTTGCAAAATGATTTTTTAAATTACCTTTATTTAACCAGGCCAATCCAGATGAGATCACAGACCTCTTTTTCAAGAAAGGCCTGCCTAACCCTACATACATATGTATGTAATATATATGTACTGTACATATATATATGTAGTCCTCGGTTTACGGCGTACCCGGTTTACGAAAATCCGGACTTACGTTCGCATCATAATTAATAATTAATAAAAATATTAAATAATTTTTTAACGTAGTTTTTTCATGTGTACAGCACATTGTTGCAGCTGTGGTTGTTTTAAATGGCTTTATGAATAACGTATTATTAGTTTTATTATTATTTTTTAG
>JAVCKU010000002.1:4387863-4399471 GCA_032273985.1 Hypsolebias coamazonicus
GCTGTTTCACTTTGACAATCTTCCAAACAGTCGTGCGCGCTGCGAAAATAAATTATAAATACATCGAATTTTAGCTCAAACGTCTCCTGACGCTAATCTGTTGTAAATGTCCATCCAGTGATTACTGTCTGTAAGTTTAATCAAAATCTGTCCTGTGGTTATTGAGATATTTTGCCAACAGTCAAACACTGAGGTATACCGTGTTCAGAGCTCCAGAGAGCAGGAGGCAGTGCTGTGGCAGAGTCAGTCCGAAGTAGAGAAGACTTCTGCCGGACAGATGAGCAGCGAAGGGTCGGTGGACCCTAGCGGCTGAAAGTGGTACTGCACCATTTTTATTTTTATTTTTGCTAAAATGAAAAATGGTCATATCTCAGCCAAAAATTGGTCTAAAAATATGGGAAAAAATCTATAAATATGTCGCTTCGCCCTATAAGTCGCAGGGCATGAAAATTAGGTAAAAATGTGTGACTTATAGGCCGGAAAATACGGTAAATTTTTATTTATAAAGTGTAAGTACTTCTGGATGAAACACTTCTAATGGCTGTCGGAGGCTTATAAATCTTGTGAGCTTGATGCAAGCAGCCAGCAGAGAGAGGGCAGATGAGTCAAATCATGTTTCACTTCCTTCACTGGACAGGAACAAACTTGGGCTTCATTGTCATTGATCCCTGTGTGTGTTCATACGTGTTAAACTAACTCTTATGTGACCGACTTTTCACAGAATTTATTTTGTTTTCGTGTGTTCTGGCGTCCATTGGACCATTTACGTGGTTGTTTTTGACCAAATGCATTAAAGCTGCATCAGGTGGTGACTGTCCTGCAGGCTGTTTATTTTCTTCTCTTTATTAGGAGTTAACAAACATATGGGCACCCATTCCAGTCACATACCAACTGTGATTATCAAAAATATATGTCTGGACAATGATTCTGTTTTTGTTCTTGCTAATGCCTACCTGAGCTTCAGAAGTGTTGGTGCCGTCCTCCATCTTCAAAATGTAGTTATCTCAGAGGACTGCAGCTCAGTAAAGCTCCACCCTGACAGCTCAACCATCTGTTCTCCGACTGGATTGTTACATTTCTGATTGACGTGACATTGATCAATCAGCTGAGAGGATAACACATCCTGACAGAATTTGTACTTGCAAGTTGAAACTCACACACAAGTTAGGGAACCTGAACACAGAGTTTCACATTGTTTTTTTTTTTTTTTTGCTTTGCATCTGTAAACAGACCTTAACCCCAAAAAAAAGTAACTTGTGTAATTATTTTTTACAAATACCATTTTTACACACGCATAAATTCTTATATATGGATGCACAAAGATATAATTCTCAGACATTCTGATTTACAAGCTTAAACATATGTATGACTGGAATTTGTGCCCATAAAAGTGACAGCCAGGTGATCGTCCTGTGATAGAGACAAAAAAGGTGATAATTAATCTTAAACTTTTTTTTTTTGCACATCTGCTGCACTTGCGTCTTCTATAAATATACAAGTTGAGTAGTTTCAGGTGTAGTAAAAGCCACACCTGTAGTAAAATTTAAAGAGCTGCGAGTGAGACAATACACTTTCACACATTTGATAAAGTGAGGACTGTGCTTCACAATCCCCTGCTGTGGGAGTTTAGTCTAAACAACAACAAACAAACTTGTTACCAAAAAGAAAATTGATGATGATGACACACAGTAACTTTGCATTTAATTAGAAAAAAAAAAAGTTTTACCTTAAAGACAATCGCTAAACTGAGTTAATTTTGTGTTTTGAAATTAAAATGAGGGAGATGTGCTATGTACTGTTCTGCTCCACGCCTGTCTCGGTTCTGTCGTGTTCGTTTTATTCCTGGAAGCTCACATCTGTGCGAGTTGTGGTCGGATCAAAAATAAAGACGTGTTGGTCTTTGTGGACGTTTTGCAGAGCAGTTTTGTGAGAAGTCTTATTTGTACAAATAGTAAAAAAAAATCTACAAATAGTCACTACAATTAGGCAGTTCTTGATATTGAATTCATTCACGACAATATTTTTCACATTAATATCAAAACATAAGCAATCATCACTAAGTTTCATCAACCATTGTCAGTGTACTGCAGAGGAAACATCTAGTTTTCTTGGATGAGCCCTTAAAAGGGAGTCTGCTGCTCCTCGTGGCTGTTAGTGGTACTGCACCTCGACTCACTGGCTTCGCTTTAACAAACTGGTGGCCATCACCATCTTTCAAATAAAACTAAAATCAGACAATAAGTTGAAATTTTTTTTCACATTATTTTGTTAAATAATAATTAAAAATACACTTAGGCCCACATTTCTTTCTGTACAAAGTTAGTTTCTTTGCATTTTTACTGAAATCTTGTTGATTTTCTCTTAGTAAATATAATTCCTGTTGCACTTCTTTGCGTCTGTTTTCTTTTCTTCTAGTTTGTTTTTATATTTTCTTCTTCTTCTCCGGTCTTTTCTATCCCCCTCTGTGCCTCCTTAGTCTCAAACTATTCTGGCCTTAGGCACTGCACAGCTCCTTTTTAAGCCAGGGCATTTCTTTCCATTAGTAACCCAGACTTTTTAACTCACTCTCCCTGCTTCCCCCCTACCATTTTTTCCTCTGGCTGCAGGGTAAAAGTCTCCAGCTAGTTCGCCAGCCGTACCTGTATATCCCATCCATTCCTTCCCCGGGCCAGGCCTTGGGCTACGAGGAGGATGCCCAGGGTGTGCTCCGCAAGCAGGAGCCCCCTCCCAGGGACACAACCCTGGGGCCAGCTTACTACAATCCACCAGTGGTAAGGGCAGATTCACATGCATGCACAGTCCTGTTAAAGTTTGAACCTTCATCCATCAGTGTGTGAAACTCTTATTTATGCCCACTTGTGCTTTCATTTATCTGTAAGAGTGTGTGTCTGAGTGTGCTTACTCTGCCACGAGGCGAGGCGAGGGTCCATTAGTGTTAGGGAGATCTAATGCACCACCGAACCTCCACATCACCTCATTCACTTGGCCTCAAACCCATTTCCATAGCTATCGAATGCAGCTCCACTTAAAAAAAAAAAAGAAGCTGCAGTACACCCATGTTCATCTATTTTACATGCCAACAAAGAGCCATTAGTAATTATTCTTCAAGCTTTATTACAATATTCACTTAAAATAATGCACACGCCTGCTAGTCTGGCTCTCAATTAAGTGATTTTTCATCTGTTAATGACTGGAGGAAGTCAACAGCGTCCTTGAGTGTTGGCCGAGGTTGTATCAGCACACCAGCGAGGGCACAAAGGCGTGCAGAGATTTTGGACGATCAGCGGTGCATGCATCCACGGCTCGCTCTCTTTCTTTCACTTTTTATCTGAACTTCTGTTGCTCTCCCTTTGAAAGCTCAACCTTTGCTTCCATCTGTCTCCTTTCCTTTGTTCATTCGTCTGACACGCTCTTTCTCTTTTAAACTCACCCCCCCCCCCCCTCCATTCCATGCTCTGACCGAGTTCAAAAGTGTGGAGAGGCGGATTTAAGTGGTTGTCTGAGGAAGTATCTTCAAAGTAGCCGGGACAACCTTTGAATGATAAGACATTTAACAGGACGTAAGTTTGTTTATCTGGTTGTTACTTAACAACACACAAACATTTAAATATTTTTAGCTGCTGACTTTAAAACTTATAGCTGAGGTCGCAATAAACAATAAATCAATTAATCACATGATAAATGAAAATTGCCAACCTCATTTTCATTTATCGGCGTTATCGTTTCTTGTCTCTTTCTTCTGAAGACACTGGCTGCCTCCCTTTCTCGTTTCTCTTTTTTTCTTTAAAATCCATTTTAACCATCCAAAATCACATTTGTTGGTCGTTAAAAGCAGCTAAGCTGAGAAGCTAAGCTACGAGCTAAGCTAACAGGCAGACCTCGGGGAGAAAACCTCCGTCTTGACGAAGCGCCAAAATTCACAGTTGAAACCTGTGCCTTCATCTAAAAAGTTGTTTTACTCTGCAAAAAGAAGCTGAGCACTTGTTTACAGATTTTTTTTTATTAAAAGCTTTGAGTGACAATGCTATGCTAAAGAGCTCAAACCACACCGAGCAGTCGCCATTTTGAGAACCGAAAACAGGGAAAGAGAGACAGCCCATGTCACGTCAAGGGGCCTCCCTCCCATTTTCTTAAAGAGAGACGACACTCGCTCCCTCACTATCCATCCGTTGGTTCAAACAGTCTTATGCTGCCATCCAGTGGTCAAAGAAACATATCTGATAACTCTCAATCTGGTCATCTGGACAGTTTCTTTTTAGTAGAAACGTTTCACCCTCACTCCAGAGGGCTTCATCAGTCAGAGATGTTTGACCAGATTGAGAGTTATCAGATTTGACTACCTGGATTACTGAGCATGAACATTCTTGTCAAAGAAACATACTACACACAATAAATTAACTAGAATTTCTTCTTAAATTTGACAGTAATTACTAATTATTGTCAAGTTTCAAACTTTATCGTTTATTACAATAATTTCTGAGACAATTAATCACCCAGCAAAACTTATAATGACAGGCCTAGTTGAGGGCTGCATTAATAAAATAATTACGTTTCGGTAATAATAATAATAATGACTGATACTCAAATTGTACTGAACAGGCTTAAAGCTATGGATCAGACCTTTTGATGGTTTTCTGTGGAAAGTTTATGGACAATAACAAATATGTGATAGCTGTTTGGACGAGCTCAATTTGCAGAAATGTGGACTAATTCTGACCAGATTAACAAGCTAATGGCTAGTCCTTGCAAGGTTAAGAACAAAGTGAATTGCTGACATCATAAAAAAAATAAAATAAAACAAATATTTTAAGTGATTTGTGCAAACACCATTTCACAAACTTTTAGATTTTTTGTCGAGTTTGTGTTACAGCTATTTACGAATAATTTTGTTGTTATTTGCCAGCCTAAATCCCAGCGGTAGCAGCTAGCTCTAACACTTGATTCAGTCTGCACTTCCAGCAGAAAGTCAGAATATTTCTGCTGGAATAATCAAATAATTGCCAAACTAATGTCGATGTGAATCTTATAAAACACTTGGCCTCGTTCAGACGTTAGCTCATTAGTCTGATTAGCACTAAACTCCAGTTTTCCAAAGTGAGGTGGTTCAAAGAGATATCTGCAACAGGTAAGATATTAATTGTTCATAACCTTTTTACAGACCCCCACTTCAAAAGATCTAAAATTTCCATTAATTACCAGTTAACACAGATATTCAAATACAGTACACAGGGTGGGTGATAAACTAGAAGTGTCAGCAGAACTCTTAGCAGAATAAAATGTTTATTTTCCGACACGCTGGCTGTGTTTTTGTTTCACTTGTGAAACCTCTTCCTTTAATAAGCAGGCCTTTTCTGCCTTTTAGCTTGGTGCAGTCTCTGGCACCATTACATCATGTGTGTCTGCTTGTGATGTTGAACTGTTATGATTCTCTTTAAACTTTAAAACTTCTCAACATCCTTGACTCCTTCCCCACTTAAATGTTGATTTGAGGCTTCCAGAAACAAAAACCTGGAATCAAGGAAGAAGACAGATGCCATGTGGGTTGAGAAACATTTCAAGGTGTTTTGCTAACCCTCTACTACCTTCTTCATACAAAATGCCCAGATAGCTGGGTCAGGGAAGAGAGACTGAAAACTGCAGTCGAGATAAAGACATAAAATTCAGTCAGAAAGAGGATGGCATCCCACCAGCTGATGTCTGGCCACTACAGCTGAGAGAGATTCTCATATGTGCTATCTCTTAAGATGTGTTTGGTGACAGCTGGCCAGCTCATTTCCAGAGTAGCTTCTTTCAGCTGTTAGGCTTGAAATGGACTGTTCCTATCTAAGAGGCTGGAGGCAGAGGAAACAGACAGAGATATACCAGCACAGAGGGTCTCAGCTAGATCTCTGATCTGCTGTGGCATTTGGCTGAACTTCACATTTCATTTAGCCCCAGCTTCTTGAGCTGAACTGGAAAGAACAAAGAAAAACAGATAAGTGTGAATGAGTTGCTTCTCTTCTCCGATTCTTTGATCATTCAATTATCTTCTTGTTCTCTTCTCTTTTCCATCTGCAGACAGAGATGATTCTCTCAAACTATAAAGGGGTTCAGTTCAGCAACAAAACAGGAAGAACTGATGTGAGAGCAGAGACAGGACCAGGTCCAGGACATTATTTCCCTGAGATGTGAGTATGATGAGCAATTTGTCATTTACGCTTTTAAGGTTGGTTCCATTTAAACTTTTTGAAGATACTGTACTTGTATTGCAGAATTTCACTTCAAAGGGAGAGTTCTGATCCTTTATGGTCAGGTTCTGAGGGAAGACTATGAACAAGTAATATCCTACCTGATGTAGATAGGTCTTTACCTCAGTTTGGAGAAATAGAGTACAATTCTTACTGCACTAATGAGCTTACAACTATTCTCACTACCGTTTTAAAACAACTCCACTCTTAAGTATTTTAGAATAGTTCAGAAGGTGTACAAATTATTCTACCAAGTACTTTATTTGCTCTTATACTTAGACAAATGCAGGATGGGTTAACAGCTATTTTTAGTATTTTGCTAAACAAATATATATCATTATAATAATATTTAGCTAATTAAAACATTTGTACTCAGATAAAAAAAAACTTGCTTTATTTACAAAGAAGATAAGTAAATAAATGCTCCAGGGTGTCGTGTCTCAGATTGTTTTAGCTGTTTGCTGCACTGAGAAGCTGTTAGCTGCTACGACCACGCCGTGATGTGACATTTTTCACATATAGTTGTGTGAGGTCATGATTGGTGGGGCTTTCTGTGCACGAGTGTGTGTAGTTGGGCACACGTTCAGTTCCAATGTTCATAAAATTATAGACCTGTTGTGAATTTGTGCACATTGTCACTTTTTACAGCGGCAGATAAAAGTTGGGTCACTTGACCACTCAGAAGTTCTTTTCTTTTAGATGAATAAAAGAGCAAAAGGTGACCTGATTTCCTAAGAAGAAATAAAGATAAGATCACAGTTTGGCTTCTGTCTTTTATACTTTAAAACTTTCATGAAAAAAGGGGAGAAAAGGTCCAAAGTCAATGTGTTTTATTTTTATTTTTTTTTACTAGAGTTTAGTTATGCCACTTTGGCAAATATCACAGCTTTTAAGAGCCTTTTTGTTTCTTGTTTTGGAGGTTGTTTGTCCATTTCTCCTGCAAAAAGCGAAAAAAAAAAAATCTTTAAAGCATTGCTCTTTTAAAGTCCTCCCACGAAGGTTGTGGTCAAGAAACTCTGATGACTGTGACAAAATCTTCAACTTGGACATTTTAAATTTTCATTAGGTGTTTTCAGGAAGTCATTCTCCTTTCATATACAGGTGGTCCCCGAGTTACGAACGGGTTCCGTTCCTACGCCCCGTTCGTAACCCAATTTTGCCGTAACTCGGAGCGCCGGCCACGTGGCTGCCGTAACTCCGGATTTTCGGCCGTAACTCGGAGCGCCAGCCACATGGCGGCCGTAACGTCTTTTTAAACACATTTTTTCCAATGTAAAACAACAACAGCGTACTTAGAACGCCGTTTTAATGTGTTTCCAAGCAGTTAGCTAACAAAATACCCTCAAAAAAATCTAAAAAAAACATCAAATGCTGCATAAAAAAGACAACGTAAGGTGTGATGATGTCACTGGGGGCGGCGCCGTAAGTCAGAGTTGCCGTAAGTCAATGGCGCTGTAAATCAGGGACAACCTGTATTAACACCCTTTAAACTTCATTGTATTTTGTTATATTACTTGTACAATTTGTTAATAAAGCAACACAAAGAAGAAACATGGTTTCTTGGCTGCTTTTTGAATGAATGCTCTCCTGTTTAAATGAACCATCATGTCTTGGTAGGTTTACAGTTTAGCCATAATCGTTCCATTTTTAGATGAACACTGCATGAGTTGTTCAAAGCCTGGAATAGAGTTTTATAACTTAACCCTGCTTTAAATTGTTCATGCGGTTTGATCACCAATTTTGCAACAAACCTCTGAGGTCTTCACAGAATAGACAGATTTATACTTTGGCTAAATTGCACACAGGTGAACTGTTTTATTTTTTACTATCAGGCTGAGTTTTGAAGACATCCATGTGCTCTGGATTTAAATAATAATTAAAGAAAAGCACTGAATGCAAATGCACATACTTTCTTATGAAGAAAAAAAAAATTAAAAAAAAGGTTGAAAACCATCTATCATTCCCCTTTCTCCTCTCATTTCTGCTCTACTTTGTATTTGTCTATCAATAAGATACTTTGAAGGTTGTACCTTTAACATGACAAAATGCTGAAAAGTTCAAAGGGTACATAAACATTTTCAAGACAATGTATTTGTCTTTTTAAGTATAATGGGGTCCATCTTCAATCCCTTGTAAAAAAAGTAAATCTCCTAAATGTTCTTTCACAAGTTTGTTTAGTTGGATATCATCATCTTTTAACTTCCATTATCCAAATTTTCTGAGATAATATCTCTACCCCAGCCTGCACAAAACACATGGGGTGAGAGATAAGGCGTAGACAGATGGTTGGCGTGGGAGGGTGTCCTCGCAGGCAAAGATATGATTGCAGTGGGAGAACGTGTCAAGAAATGTTTGCAAATTGCTTGCGCATATGCAAACATTTTTGTCAGACAAGTCCTGCTCCTTTTAGTCCCACTGGCTTCTTTGATCACTAATCAGATACGAAACTACAAGAGAAGAACAAACACTGCACGTCTTGCTTTGTCCTTTTATTGCCCCAAACAGGAGTAAAAACTAGATGAACTTGTTTTGCTGAAAGATGATGAAAATAATGATGCACTCTAGGTCTGTATCAGCTGAACTGTTGGTAAATATATTATTCAAAGGTAGATTTTGAACCCAGTCCCCTGAGTTCAAAAGTGTGAATATAGCCAACAGAACCTATGAGAATTGTGCTGCTGTTGTTTGGTGTACTGTTTTGCACTATTAGTGACTGGTGTACATCTCAGATCTATCAGTGTACCATTTGGTGTTTGTTTAGCGTATATCTTAGTTTATATCTTACATCTTTATTTACTGTTTATTTTTACATTTTATATTTTTGCTATTGTTGGATGGTGTAGAGCATATGTGTCAAACTCAAAGCCCGGGGGCCAAATGTGGCCCTCGCTGACATCTTATCTGACCCCCAAGACGTTATTTCAAATGTAAAATACTTTTATCCCTACTTTTATCACTTTATTTTTTCAGTAATCTTTGATTATGATGTCAAATCTGCAATAAAGAACATCAAATGAGACCAATCAAACTCTTATTGAAGAACCTGCAAACAAGAAAAGATGTTGGGTATCTAACTTGAGTTAATGTGGATTCTGAAACCGGCCCATAGTTAGAAAAAGGTTTGAATTTTGCCCCCCTTTTGTAGGTGGATTTGACACCCCTGGTGTAGAGGCAGGGCAACCAACTCAGGACCCGAAGTCCCATGTTTGATCCCCAGTCATTGCACATCTCGTGGTGTCTCTGAGCAGTACACCGTATCCCCAAAACACTCCCCGGGTGCCTTCAATAGCTTCCCACTGCACCACCTGGTGGTGGATGGGTTAAATGCAGAGATCCAATGTTGCCATTGTATGGGAATATACAATGATAATACATAACACATTATGATGATGATGATGATGATGATGATGATTATATTATTATTATTATTATTATTATTATTATTATTATTATTATTATTATTATTATCAACTGGGACCCGTGTGTACACAATTTCATTCCACCTCATGTACCACATGTGAAGCGAATGACAATAAAGAACCTTGACTTGACTTAACTGGATATGAGTGGTCTTAATCCAACAAAACTGTCTAGTTAAGCTGGCATATTATATATTGTACCACTGTGTGGACATTTTCTAGGTCTTAGTTTGCAGAATTGTCTTTTCTGTTCCTTAACTACTTTGCTGGAAGAAGTCTGCAATATCTTCTTCCATCATCACTAAAACAAAATCAGTTCTTTCAAAAGTCCTAAAAAGATCCCATTTGAATGACGCAAGATTTTGGCAGAGCCTGACTGAGTTGGCTTTGCCTTCATTTCCTTTGAGCCCTTATCTCCTCCAGAAGATTGGATAGCATCACAATCCATCGCCTTCGAGAAATTTCCTTCTGGCAGTTTCCGAGTCTGTTTCTTTTCATCTCACCATCAAACGGGGATGTACAGAAACAAAGCAAAAGGAAAAGAAGAACTAATTTACATCCTTCTATCTTTGTTTTAGAAGTCAGGAAGAGGGGAAATTCAATCATAAGGAGATAAGCTCTTACTGAAGCTGTTTGCTTGGAAAGCAGTTGTTTTCTTGAAAATGTGTTTCTCTACTTAAACTACAAAACTCTAAGTGATCAGTTCTTTTTTGTTTGTTGGTTTGTTTACTGTCCATGTATCAGCTGAAATTTTCATTCCCCTTCACTTTATATAATTTCTAACTTTAAAACTCTCAACCTTTTTCTTTCCGACACTTTTATTTTATTTTTAACATAATTTTTTATAGAAAACTATAATTAGTTTAGAAGCTGTGTGATGATATCATCTAAACTTAGCAACATTTCTGATATCTTATTTTAACACAATGTTTATGACCCCCCGTGAGCACATTTGTCAGAAATATTGATGCACTGAGTATCTGAGACTGTCTCTGGATACTTGATAGATTTCCTTTTTGTAGGTTTTTATTTAAAACTGACAAGATGCAATCTCGTAGTTTTTTTGTTATTGAAAGGTTATAATTCATTCAACCTTTATTTTTACCCGTTAGTTTCAGTCACGGGGACTCATTTACAATAGAGACCTGTTTTAGACAAACCACAGATAAGGTGCACACAGCAATACACAGACATAAAATGCATGTAAAATAAAAAGTAAATAAAAATTGTGCTATGAAACAAAATAAAAGCAAGCTACATCATGAAACGAGGTAAAATACTAAGAACAGGAACATGTCTGCATTGATTTTTGATTTGAACTTAACAGTTCAATAATGTAACATTTATTGCAACATTGTGACAATATCAATAATGTAACATTTTCCCCCAGATCACGTTTTTCAGGCACATCATACAAATCTTTACTTTGCAAAGTCAAGTCCTATGAGGACAAAATTGGAAAAGATTACAGTGTTGCTTTTATCTTCCAAACCTGTGACAGTGATTAAAAAAATAAAATAAAATAAACTGCTATAATAGGCCTTGGAATATTTATTTTCAGCTGTTAAGATTTTTGCACAAATGGTTCTCCCTTCAGGGTGGGAGTTGAACTCTGCCAGGGCTGCCCGTTATCACTGATTCTGTTCATAACTTTTATGGAGAGAATTTCTTGGTGCAGCCAGCTGGCAGAGGGTTTCCGGTTCGGTGGCCTCAGGATTCCATCTCTGCTCTATGCAGATGATGTGGTCCTGTTGGTGTCATTGTGCCATGATCTTCAGCTCTCACTGGAGCGGTTCACAGCCAAGTGTGAAGCGGCTGGGATGAGAATCAGCACTTCCAAATCTGAGGCCATTGTCCTCAACTGGAAAAGGGTGGATTGCTCTCTTCAGGTCGAAGGTGAGGTTCTGCCTCAAGTGGAAGAGTTCAAGTATCTTGAGGTTTTGTTCATGAGTGAGGGAAGAA
>JAVCKU010000002.1:4448041-4461680 GCA_032273985.1 Hypsolebias coamazonicus
CGCCTGTGTGTGTGTGTGTGTGTGTGTGTGTTCTCCTGTGTGTGTGTGTTCTCCTGTGTGTGTGTGTGTTCTCCTGTGTGTGTTGTTGACTTGTGTGTGTGTGTGTGTGTGTGTGTTTGTGTGTTCACCTGTGTGTGTGTGTGTGTTCACCTTTGTGTGTGTGTGTGTTCACCTGTGTGTGTGTGTGTTCACCTTTGTGTGTGTGTGTGTTCACCTGTGTGTGTTGTTGACGTGTGTGTGTGTGTGTGTGTGTTGTTGACGTGTGGGTGTGTGTTGTTGACGTGTGTGTGTGTGTGTGTGTGTGTTCAGGTCTGGTGGCCCTCAGCTCCTTCAGAAACGGGGACTCCAGCTACAGCGCGTGGATCAACGGCGACCCGAGCACGATGTGTGTGATGTCATCAGGCCTGAAAGTTAAAAAATCAAATTTAACATTTTTTTAATTAATTCATTAAATGAAAAGTTAGAAACTTCCTGAAGCAGCTGCTGAGAACAAAGAACCGTAAAGGAAGACGAACAGAACCAAACCTTAACGAAGCTGCCAGAGGTTCACTAGGGTCGCCATGGTAACCACACCCAGTGTCTGTCACTCCCTGACTGCCAAGTGGGACTGTGGGAGTAAAGAGAGACCGTCTGCAACATACTTCAACGGTTTTGGCAGCTCAGACGTGACATCATCAAGGGTCAGAGCGGAAACGTTTGGTACAACCATTAAGTCGTCGGAGCGTCGGCTCGGTCCAGTCCAACTTTCTGTGACCCGGTTCAACGTTGAAGGTTCTGCCCTGAAGTCCGTCTGAGCTGCAGAACCAAGAAGTTTGTGCTCCTGCTGCAGCAGCATCCCACTGAGCTCCATTATTATGAGCTGATTCTGTCTCCTCTGTGTGATGAGCTGCTAAAGTTCAGCTGCTAAATTTCAGCTGTTAAAGTTCAGCTGTTAAAGTTCAGCTGCTAAATTTCAGCTGTTAAAGTTCAGCTGTTAAAGTTCAGCTGTTAAATTTCAGCTGATAAATTTCAGCTGTTAAATTTCAGCTGTTAAAGTTCAGCTGTTAAAGTTCAGCTGTTAAATTTCAGCTGTTAAATTTCAGCTCTTAAAGTTCAGCTGTTAAATTTCAGCTGTTAAATTTCAGCTGTTAAATTTCAGCTGTTAAAGTTCAGCTGTTAAATTTCAGCTCTTAAAGTTCAGCTGTTAAATTTCAGCTGTTAAAGTTCAGCTGTTAAAGTTCAGCTGTTAAAGTTCAGCTGCTAAAGCTCAGCTGCTAATGTTCAGCTGCTAATGTTCAGCTGCTAAATTTCAGCTGCTAAAGTTCAGTTGCTAAAGTTCAGCTGTTAAATTTCAAAAGTTCAGCTCTGTGCGATGAATAATCTGCACATTTAAATTTGTTGCTGACTGATGAGAAACAGGAAGAACAACATTAAAATAAAGTGACCGTCAGGAGGGAGGAGTTTAGCTGCAGAAATGACCATAATCAAAAAAAAAAAAAACAAATAAAAACCTGGACTTTATTTGTAACAGAAGACGTTTCGCTCTTGAGCAAATAAAGTCCAGTTGTTTTTGTACTGAACGTTTTTATTTTTATTCTGTCATGTCCTGGATGACAGGATCTTCTCCAGCATCT
Source organism: Hypsolebias coamazonicus (assembly GCA_032273985.1). NCBI lineage: Eukaryota > Metazoa > Chordata > Actinopteri > Cyprinodontiformes > Rivulidae > Hypsolebias > Hypsolebias coamazonicus. The sequence continues at coordinate 4,449,655 of JAVCKU010000002.1, forward strand.
TGCAGAAATGACGCTTCTCTCCACTTTTAAACAGTCGGGTATGGAACCCAAAACATGCCCAACTTCAGAAAATAGTTTTAATATGCAGAAAATTATCATTTTCTGCTAAAATGAAGTGTAAACTCCAAGAGATTAATGGCTTTGATGAAGAAGCTAAAACTAAATTGTTCAACATAAAAGAAACAGAACCCTAGCTAAAAGCTAAATGGTAACTATCAAAATGTTAACAAAGTGTAACAAAACAGTAGGCAAAAGCTAAAAAGTGGAACATTATAACTAAAAGCTAAAAGTAGCAGAATGAAAACTAAGAATGGCTGAACATAAACTGAAGGCTAAAATTAGCTAAACTGATGCTTAAAGAAGCAAAAGAGCACCAAAAACAAGGAGCATGCTAGTTAAAAGCTAAAAGTAGCTAAATGCTTTCTAAACATAAGCAACACTATCTAAATGTAGAAGCTAAAAGTAAAATAAAAATAAAATCTGAGGCAAAAGCTTAGAAAGAACGAGATCTTGACATTTAACTATGGAGAAAATATTAATATACATATAAATATTTAGAAATTACACAAACAAAAAGTCAGAGCAGCCACCTTCTTGACGAGCTGAACGTGCTGATTTACAAACAGCTAAAATAACCCAAAGTGTGCCGAAGTTATTAAACTGCAAAAAACAAACAGAAGAATGAAATAATTTCAAATGTTGTCATAAAACATTTGAGTTCAATGTTTTTGCCTCGACCCCCTTCGTTACAACGAGAGTTGTGATGACGTGCAGCTGGTTTCTGATGGTCGACCCGTCAGCTCCTGACTCGGTTCTGTTTCTGCTCAGCATCACGGCTGAGGTGCTCCGGGCTCTGGCTCTGGCCGACCCCTTCGTCTCCGTGAGCCACCAGCTGCTCTCGGACTCTGTGAGCTGGTTGATCCGCAGAACTCAGCAGGCAGACGGATCGTTCAGCGAGAACTCCTCCTTCAAACGCAACAAGTTCATGGTGAGCTCTTTGTCTCCTCGTCCTCTTGGTGTCCCCGGGGCCAGGACCTGGTTTGTGATGCTTCTTGTGTTGGGCTGCAGGTGGAGGGAGGAGATAAGGAGGAGCGGTCAGTGTTTGTGACGTCCATTGTGCTGATGGCTCTGTGCCAGGCATCGAGCATCAGAGACCCCGTCCTGCAGCTCCAGGTGAGGCCACACCTGTCTCCTTGTCGTGGCCTAAGGTGAGGACACCTGGACAGGTCAGGTTCCGACCTGTCCAGGTGTCCTCACTGGGCCAGCAGCTCTGCAGGACACTGAACCTCGGTCCAAACCTCTAGAAGAATCAACTCATCACGTTGCAGAACTTTCATCTCACTCTGTTTCCTCCCTCTCAGTCTCACGTCATCAGCATGAAATCTGCAGCAAACTACATTTCCCAGCATGCCTTGAAGATGCGGAGCGTGTACGTGCAGGCGGTGGCGACCTATGCCCTGACGCTGCATGACCCCAGCAGCATGGCGGTCTCTGAACTGCTCGGCAGCTTGGAGGGACTCGCCCAGCAGAAAGGTGAGAAATCGTTGGTCACGTATTGTAACTCCAGATTCTGTGAGTGTAAGCGTAGCCCTTTAAAAGCTGTCGCTATTGGGTTTACCCGTGCGCAGTGCGCCTAAACACTGAAAACTTCTAGTCTACGCCCACCTGTTGTGGGCCCCACCTGTTGTGGGCCCCTCCTTGTCCTACTACAAAACCGCATCAGGACCGGAGTTCGGCTCCCAAAAGGCATATTCTTTTCTTCAGCCAACTGAGAGCCAGTGAGGCTCAAGTTTTAAAGGGCTACACTTACACTCATAGAATCTGGGGTTACAATATGTAACCAACGTTCTATTTCATGTAAGCTTCGCCCTTTAAAAGCTGTCGCTATTGGGTTTAAATGGCGGAGCAGGATATAGTCCATGCCTCAGTGGGTCTGACCGAGGACCATAACAACACCCTGACATCCACCTAAACCTCATTCAAGCGTAATTACACACCATTGCACCAAACAGCTGGTGTGTACTGAGTTGCAGGCGTGCAAACCTCTGTGCCTGATCTTAGCTGAATGAAAGATTATTCATATCAGGCAGGAGACATTTCCAATGATGGAGAAAGGATTTTCCCTGTTTGAAGGAATATTTATATAAAAAAAAAACAATGTCCATCGAATAAAGACAGAAACAAGGCTGTGTTGTTTTATCAATAATTGATTATTGATGTTTTACCTTTCTTATTTGACGTTATTATATATTTTATTTTACAGTTATTTGACTGAAAATAACAATCACTCTGTCACAACTCTGAGAACTGAATGTGACAGAGAAGAGCTAGAGACATCTTGTAAATAAAAACGGATGAAGGAGGTCGGTGACGACCACGAAGCCACAGAGCAGATGTTCTGCACAAAGACTCCTCTGTGAAGAGCTGTGGAGGTTGAGATCCTCCTGGTGAAATGAGCTCTGAGACCTTCAGGTGGTTGAAGACCAGAAGAACTGTAGGCATGTGAACTAGCTTCACATGACCAAAGTGACAAACGTTGGGAAGATGAAGGCTGACCCTGTGATCGTTCCCTGAAATGTACAAACAACTGATCAGATTTACGCACTGCGACTGTGCGCCACATAACACCTGAGCGCACGTACTGGACAGAGCAGGTGCAAATGTTCCTCCTCTGCTTTTTTGTGGGGAGGAGGGCAGAACCCATCCAGCATAATGACTCTGGACCTGAATGAACTTGTTATACTTTAGGTATAAAAACAGAATTTGGCCGAAGTTCAGCTGAACTCTCATCCCCTTGAAGTTTAAGGCAAGAAGGAGTGACTGACAGACCTGACAAGTCGCTCACTCTTTTAGCTGACGTCAGAGCTAATAACAAAACTGTTTTAAATGACAAAAACTTCAAAGGTATCTGACTCAAAAGCTTGAACGGATCTTTAGTCATTGCACCGAGGACGCATGCTAGGTCCCATTGGGGTGTCACAGTGCGTGCCACTGGTCTAAGCCGGCGTGCGCCTTTCAGAAACTGTTTTGTTAAAGTGTGATTGAAAACTGTTCTATCATTGAAATCTTCATGACAAGAGGAGATCGCGGCAGCATAAGTTGTAATTGTGCTGAAAACTAAATTTCTATCCAGCAGCAGCTGCAGGTAAGATAGAATGCAGCCCAGGGAACAAGAAATTGGATCCACCTCTTTTTCTAGGCACCATCGCTAAAAAGCAACCCATTTTGACGCGTAAACAGCTGTAGTGGATTTTGCGCGTGCTCCCTGGATGGTGCGTATTACGTCTTTAGAAAAAACTAATTTTTCTAAGCGTTCTCGTTCAGCGACCAGACCACAGGTGCTGATTTATTACAGGAAAACTCCTGATTGCTCCCCCGCCTGCAGGAGCACAACGTCTCTCCATGGCAGCTTCCATGATCGGCTCGTCAGCTGCTGCAGAACCGGAAACCACGGCGATTGTAAGTGAGCACGTGCCCAACAGAGCAGTTTCCTGGCTACGTTCAGCAGCTGGGAACACTGAGCGTACGCCCCCTGGCGATTTATGTAGGCTGCTGTGGTCTTGTTGTCTGTGTGAATCGTCACGTGATGACCCTGGGTCAGCGGGACAAAATGTCTGAGGACTCTGCACCGTGAGGAGTTCCAGTACGTATGAGAGAACGTATTGGGCGGCCACACCCCGCCTACTGTTTGTGACAGATGCGTCTCTTTCCAGCCAGAAAGAGACGCGTCCTTGAACACCAACGTGAATGGCGTCACTTCGCCCAGGGGAACGCCTTCTGAACTCCTTCTGTAAATAAACATAAACAAATAACCCCAGCAGAACCGCATGAACTGCAGCGTTATTCCTAGCAATGTCATTATTAACGCTGTTAATAATGACATTAACAGTGATGTCAGAGATTATTGATAATTTCATGTTGTTAACACTGTTACTGTCCTGTGGGGCTGAACAGCTGAAGCAGTGACGTCAGAGATTCAGTTCTCTGTTTCGACAGAACACCAACGTGAATGACGTCACTTTGCCCAGGGGAACTCCTTCTGACCAGTTCAAGGGATCCCCAGTAGATCAGGTCCGCCCTCGCAGATGGTGGGATGGTGATCAGGGTCGACCTTCAGTCGATTGAACCATCTCTGTGAATTAGCATAAACAAATAACCCCAGCAGAACCACATAAACTGCAGCATTATTCCTAATAATTTCATTATCGTTAATGCTGATACTGTCCTGTGGAGATGAGCAGCTGAAGCAGTGACGTCAGAGATTATTTTCTCTGTCCTGACAGAACAGCTGTCATGCTCATTGAATTTAAAATCACTCTCAGAAATGTGATTTGTTGGGATGGAGTTACTGGACTATCTTCCTAATTTGTGGTGAAAACCAGATGAGACAGATGTTTCACTAGAATTTGTGTCTCTGCCTCCTCTCCGGGTTGGGATAACAGCAGGAGACCGTCCAGATAAAACAAATTCACATGCCCTTCATTCGGAGTGGAAGAAGTGCAGCCTCCATGCACTTGAAGGTGCGTGGAGCGAGGGTGTACTCGAAGGGGAGGCGGTTGAACCGTCTCTCTTGTAAATGAGTCCTCGAGGCTCAGTGAGATTAACCTGCCTAAAATAAGGTTGAATGAACAACAGGCCCCCTGAGATGAAAATGGTGAAAACTCCTGTGCTTGTTTAATTATTGGGATGTGAAAATATACAACCTTCAGGTTTAATGACACAAACCACTCCCCCTGCATCACGTAATCGATAGCACGATTTACCGTGAGCATATGAAAAGGGGCGTTTCATGATGGATTTGTTGAAGGCTGACAGATCCAGGATGGATCTGAACCTCCCTCATGTCTTTGGGACCAGGAATTACCGGGAGTAAAAAATGTTTTTCTCCTCTCCTGAAGGAATTCTGTAGATGACATCTCTCTCTAAGAGGCTTCTCAGCTCTGCTTGGAGGATATATCTCAATTTATTTATTTTTATTGAAATTTATTAATTTCAACAACTCAAAATTAAAAACATGCATTCAAAATAAAATGAAATGCAGCAGATGAAGAATAATCTTATAATCTCTGCCCCTTTTTACCCAAATATACTCACAACAATAATTTCCAACCCATTGTTCTGGGGACGTTAATTTTGTTTGTAAAACCTCCGTTGAATGTTGGAGGTTTCATTACAAACTGCAGTGACAATAAATGAGCCTCTACTGCCACCTGGTGGACAAGTCTGACTCGACCCTGGGAGGCTGGTGATGAAAAAGAGCCGTTTAACATCTGCTGTGAAAGAGCTCTTACAGTGTGTCCTGTAACGTCTTCTGCTACAAATACAGTCCAGTTGTTTCTGTATTGAACTTTTTTTTTTTTTATGTCCTGGATGACTGAGAATCTTAACCAGCAACTCTTACAGTGACCCCTGACCGTGAGGAGGGACAGGCAAACAAAACAAACGCCTCCTTCGTGATGAGAAGTTAATGCTCAATAATCCAGGTGTCAAATCTGATAATTCTCAATCAGGTCATCTGGTCATCTCCTTCGTGATGGTTCGCCGTCAGTGCTCGTTTCAGTCTGACTGACAGGAGGGAGAGACAGAAACTCCTGCGTAGAGCAGTTGCTTTAAAAGCAGGTTCATGAGTTTCAGCTGGGTGTGTGAAAAACAGAAGAACTTCTGTTTCATTTTGTACGATGTCTATAGTCAAAACATCTCACCACTCAGAACATCTCACCACTCTGCAGCCGACAGAGCCCGGCTCCTCTGGAGTGCGGGGCTGCAGGGTTCATGCAGAGTTCACTGCGTGCACCTGCAGCAGCAGCAGCGCGGCTCTGTTTGTGTAACAATACAACAAAACAATTTCTTTCTGCACACTTTTAAAAGTTGCCTCAAGTCAACTCTCTCATTCTCTGTGGGAGATGATGTGTTTACAAAAAACGAGATGAATTCAACATGTCTGGATGAAAAACTCCGCTTCTTGAGACAGTTTACACTGCTCATTTTATTAAACACATCCCAGCAAACCGTCATGTCTTAAACTGTCTGCTGACGGCCCCTTGAAAAAGTACCGGCAAGTTTGCAGCGGCTGTTGTGCGTCTCTGTTGCTGGCGGCAAAGCTGCTTTGATCCCGCCCGCGAACACCTGCAGCACGCGCGTCTGCTCGCGGGGGACAACGTGTTTACGCACCTGCTGTAGGGCTTCTGAAGAAGACTGCAGCTGGATGAAAACGACTGGAATGGGGTCGAAAAGTCCCCCTGAGTTGATCCTTCAGGGACCTCCAGACCGCAGGCTCTCGCAGACCTCCCGATGATTTCGGGGAGGACGTGGAGCAGAGTGTGGGTGCTCGGAGGAGCGGCCATTGACTCACCTTCGGAGCGTGGAGGCGGTACCGGGTCCAGACCTCCTGACAGGCAGGCTGGCCCGCAGCCGCTAGTGTTTCAGCTCCCACGTTGGAAGACAGTGTCGGCCCGCACCTTCCAAAGGACAGGTCACGCAGCGCGACTGCTAGCTCTGTTTCATCCAAAAGGACGGAGCCGGTTCCGAGCCTCCAGAGGAGCGGTCGGTCCACGGCTGCTAGCTGTCTCCGTGGAGGGGGACGTGTTCGCGAGCAGCTCCTCCAGAAGATTCTTCAGCGAAACGTCCCCCTCGGTTGAGACTCTGCCTCCGCGGAGGGAGAGAGCTCTAACCGGCGCTGTTTCTTTCTCCTCAGCCGTTAAACAAGTGCAGGCTGGGCAGGAGAAACGCGGGTGTAAGGCTTGTCGAGCGTGAACCGCTCCCAGACAACCTCGCAGATGGCGTGCGGGTCCGACGACAGGATGTAGTCCATCTGGCACGCTGGAAAATGTTTGATGGTCTTCTTAGTTGAAATTATAGTTAGAAGTAATCTCGTGTTCTTAGCGTTGGCTGAAGAAAAAATGGGAGCCGAACTCCGGTCCTGATGCGGATTTACAGTAGGACCGGGTGGGGCCCACAGCAGGTGGGCGTGGACTAGAAGTTTTCAGTGTTTTGGCGCGCTGCGCACGGGTAAACCCAATAGCGACAGCTTTTAAAGGGCGTAGCTTACACGAAATAGAACAAAGTGTTTCTTGTGTGTGTGTGGGGTGCACCTTTCCCTTTAAGACTGTTGACTCCTCCCGCCCCTTTAAGAACCTGCTGACTTGTGTGGCGTCCATCTTGTAATCTTGTTGTGGGGAAACCGGGCAGGAGGAGCTCACTCAGTCGGGAGGGACGACAGGGAAGCTGTTGTTGGATGTGTTTGTGCTCTAATGCGTGAGCTGCAGCTAAAATAGCAGCGCTTTAGCAGCTCTTGTTTGTTCTAATAAACTCCGTTGGTTGGATTTCACCTGCGGTGTTGGCGTCATTGCAGCAGCTGCGCACCAGTCGCGGAGGAATAGGTACATGCTGTACTGTTTTTTTTTTTTTACTGTTTTATTTCATTATGAAACGTACTGTGCAGTATTTTATGTGTTTTTTGATAATTATGTAGGGTACTGTGTTAGCTAACCGCTTGGAAATACAGTACTGTACATGTTTATGGTACAGAATGTACGCTGGTTTTGTCTTACGTTGAAAAAAACGTGTTTACATCGCCGCGTACCATGCATGTTCCGACTTACGTCAAATTCGGTTCACGACGCAGCATGAGAACGGATCTCCGTCGTAAGTCGAGGACTACCTGTATAGTAAACTATATTACATCCTCTAAACGCTCAGGGTAACACATGTCTGAAGTATGACAACATAAGTTTCCTTGGAATCCCTCTGACCGCAAAGCGTTCAATGCAAAACCTCAACAATGTTGTTGGAGAAAAACAGAATGCAGCTCCTTCAGGTAAGGGGCGTTTCACTTCAGGACAAATTGAGATCACTCATTGGTCAGTTGCTGACAAGCCTGCTGGACTAATTGACAGGTGGTATCAGGATCCGACTGGTTAAAAAAAATCTAACAGTTTACTGGCCCGTTTAAGACTGTCATCATTTATTCCAAATATTTTGGTAAATCTAAGGTTTGATAACTATGCTTCCTTACAAAATCCCAATGATGGTATTTTTTTTGGGGTGTTGAGTTAAAATTTAGGGATGCTTGAGCACCCCCCAAAAGAGGCTAAAATCGCCACTGCTTCAGTGGTATTAAATGTGGTACTTCCTGTCAAAAGTAAAGCTAATCAATTTTATTCCTTTTTCAGGTCTGCATTTAGAAAAAGATGAAAATCTGTGTAGACAACAGGTCATATTATTGTTGCAAGTTAAGCTTTCCACTGAGTGTTAATCCACCAAAACACAACGTGTGTTGTGTTCCAAGTCCTCCCCATTTACAAATTATGCTCAGGGTGCTCCTTTCCTGCTCCAAAATAACACACGGTTTCCAGGTGTTGACGGTTCTGCTCATTAGAGCGGCAGACCAGGCTTCCATGAGAGTGGAGAGCGCTGAAGGCAATCAGCAGAAGAGGAAGGTACACCCTATTTACATATTCATAGAGCCCTAAAAAATAAACTAAGCAAAAGTTTAGAGTTATTTCCAGACCGTTTAAAAACATTAAAGCCTAAATCACAAGCCTAAATCACAAAACATCTTCCATGTTAATTGTTTTCATAACCATATACAGTATAATATTTTTAAGAACTCTCTGATACATAATATTTTTAAGAAATCTCTGGGGGGGATGATTTTAGGTAAATCTGCAGGCTTATTAACTTACTGAAATTTATCAGAAAGATTATAGTCTCTTGGTTTTAAAGCAATCAGTACCTTGATCACTCTTTTTTTTTCATTTCTGCAGCCATAATTGCCACATTTCATGTAATATTTCAGACACCCCTACATGGTGCGCATAAGTGGGGAGTGACGAGGCAACAAATACAAAGTTCACTTAATTAGTGTTTCAGCATTTTGTTGTTGACTGAAGTGATGATGAAATCAAGCTGTATGTAAATTAGATCCCTCTTCTTGTTCGATCCTTTTTCGTGAGGTGTTAACTACCCAAGATGCTTATTAATCAACGTATTTGTTTTGATGACATGTATGCTGTATGTGTGTTGTGGGAAGGTTTTATATCAGTCCTCCTTTGTCCCTGACTCTGCACATACTTGTGTACATTGGCATACATACTCAGTAACATAATCACTGCCACCAATCACCAACCTGCATAGATCCTCTTTTTCTTTTCACCTCTGTGACCTAGTGAAACATCCCATAATCTCCCTCATCATTGCCATGCCAATGATGTCGTCACTTCCAAGGGCTCTTCCCCATCTACACAACCTCATGGTCGACCCTGAGGATAACCTGGAGTTGAACCTGCAACCCTTTTCCCATTAGGATCAATATGGAGATCTGAGCAGCCCTGATTATGTGCCTAAATCCTACTGTGGCACTTGTGGCATATTGATGTGGGTACGTGCACTGGGAAGTTAGCAAGACGCAATGCTTTGAGAACACAGAGAGGGTAGGATCCATGGCAGTGTTTGGATGGGAAGGCTTGTAGATTCATGTGGTGATTTTAAGGCCAGACTTTAATGTTTACAGTTAGCTGTTTGTTGTAAATCAAGTCGATTTTATTCTGTGTGCTGCATGTGTATATGTAGCTTTTTGTGAGTTATGCTTGAAGATCAGTTTACAGTACAGTTGTTAGTAAAAGGAGATGAAATCTGTAAAGTGTGGATTTGTTGAAGCTATTACAGTAAGTAAAGTAATTACAACAGGGTCAGATGTACCTGATCATTTGTGTAAGTTATTATTACTGTAACTAAACTTCTACAGCAATCGTTAAAAGTTGTATTTCTCTCTCTCTAAATATGATATTTGGTCACAGGAGACCAGTTTGTGATCATTTTAACTAACTAGAGAAATTGTGTTTCCTTCGAAAATGCAGTGTCAATGCTTATTGCAGGAGAACTTGTTGAACAACAGCTGAAATTAGCTAAAAAAAACATGGTGAAATGGAGCTGAAAAAAAAAAAGTCCAAGTTAGCAGAAGAAAGCAGGGAAAAAACATATTTGTTGATTTTGGTTAAATAAGCAGAAATGTGGACAAAGATCAAATAAGCAAAAAAATAAAAAAAATAAAAAAGGTTGAAATTAGCATTAAAAAAAAGAAGAAAAAGAAACAATTTAAAAAGTAGCCAAAAAGGCAGAAAGAAGCTTAACCTATGAGAAGTGGAAAGAGTTGAAATGAGCTTAAAAAATAAAAAAAAAGTGGAATTAACTGAGAAAGCTAAAATTTGAATTAAAACGGCTATGAGCTGAAATTGTTAAAAACATTTAAACTAGCTAAGAAAGCTGAAAGGAGCATAACAAGCTGAAATTAGCAGAAAGAAATTTATTAGGCTGAAAGTAGCTGAAATTACTAAGAAAAACGTGAATTTATCTGAAAACAGCTGAAATTAACTAGAAACTACTGACAAGGTAGAACAAACTTAAATTAGCAGAATAAAGCAGAAAGAACATCTTTGCCCAATTAGGTTGAAAGAAGCAGAAATGACCACAAAAAGTAGAAATTACCTAAAAAAAGATTAAATTAGTAAAAAAAAAAAAAAAAAATTTGAAAAGCAGCTAAAAAGACAGAAAAAGTTGAAATTATAAGTAGAGAGCACATTTTCACTGAATTAGGCAGGAAAAAGTTGAAATGAGTGCAAAATATGTGGAATTAGCTGAAAAAGCTTAAATTAGCATAACACAGCTGTATAGTAGCTGAAATATTTGAAAAAGCTGAAACTTGCAGAAATAAGCTGGAAGGAGCATAACAAGCTGAAATTTGCTGAAAGAAGTTAGAAACAGCACAGCAATGTGTAGTTAGACTCAAAAAGGAGCACAAAACAGCAGGAAAAAAAACAGCTGAAATTAGTTGAAAATAGCTGAAAAATGTTTGAATTTGCACAAAGAGGCTGAACCAGAACAAAATGTGAAAGGCACAGTAAAAGGTTGTAAACAGGTCTAAAGCTCTGAAGGATGGAAAATGAGCTCAATTTACAAAGTATTTTCTATGAGGAAAAAAAAGGCAGAAAAGACTAAATATTTCAAAAAGCTAAAGTTGCACCGATGCCAAAAGACATAGCAGGACTGTCCTGAAAGAGCTGAACGTTTTGATCTATGGTTTGTTGAAATAGCTTGAAAACTGCAGGACGAGAGTCACGCCGAAAAATATACAGAAGAAAAATGGATCACAATAGAGTGAATGTTTCATGAGCATTCACACAACTACGGTAGTTCTTCTGTTTTTTCAATGCAGGTACTGGTACCAGTCAGTCCTTAACCTCCTGCTGCCCTTAGGTCCAAATGAACCAATTTTTAAAGGAGTTCTCGGGGGTATTGACTCAAGGATAGCAGAAGAGTTAAAACAATATGTTTTGGGATTATTTTAGATTCTGCTTCAGACTAGTCACTTTCTTGGCTCAGTCGGGACTTCTGTGTGAAATGAATGTGATTGGTTCGAGCATAAATGTTGATTTGCCAAGCAGAAGGAGCACTGCTCCAGAACATGCACCATTAAAACATCATTTGTAACAGTTGTCTGTTATGATTTTCTCTTCCTTGAACTTGTGCAGCTCCAAGTAATCGCATTGCTTTGCCTTTTAGGTTTTCTTCTTCTAAATATTTCTAAATGTTAGTGCCCTTTCAAAATCTGCTTTTAAAACTAAATCAAAAACACACCTTCAATCTTGAATTATCAGCGCTTAGTGCTAGTAATGGTAATTGTCACAGCCTCATTGATCTTTGCCCGAATGTTCCTTAACTACAGCATTTCCCAGCTTTGTGAAAACAGATGTGAAGGTCATTATAACTAGAGATGCACCAATCCACTTTTTTTTTAACTTCCGATCCGATCCCGATACTTAAATCTGGGTAGTGGCCGATACCGATCCTGTTCCTATATCATCATTATCATTGATTTTATATGAGGCTGTAATAATCTCCTCTCAAGTACAATGTGTACACATACAGTATATGCATGTATGTCCAAAAAGGCAACTTGAGGTAAGTTTTATTAATGTTGGATAAGTTTCAAAGTTACAGTTAAATTCTGCTAACACAAAACATGTTTT
>JAVCKU010000002.1:4621283-4635051 GCA_032273985.1 Hypsolebias coamazonicus
TATAATTTTTAGGGGTGCTAAGCTAAAGTTTAGGGGTGCTTCAGCACCCCTAAAAAGAGGCTAAAATCGCCACTGGTACAGAATATGTTTTAGGCATGACTCTCAGTTATGACTACAGCTACAGTGAGTGAGGTCACAGCCCTTCTGCTGTTTGCTTATAGTCTATTAGATGTGACGGCCACCTTGAATCCGGTCCAGTCTGAAAAGCTAAGAAGTGTTTTGCACAGACCAAAGAAATGATAAAAGAAAGAAATTGTAAGACTGTCCACCACTTGTGGAAGTGTGCAATAACTAGAAAGAAGAGACAGAAACGAAGTGCAAAGAACTTAAAAAAAAATCTATCGACTGGAGCAAAGAAACCAAAGTGCTTCAAAATCAGGGACAGCAACATAAATGAAAGACTGAGATCCAAAAACTAAACAGACCATCGAGCAGTAGCTGATATATGGAAGGCAATGATTTCAAGTTTTGAATTCCATCCATCCATCCATTATCTTTTACCCGCTTCTTCCATTTTGGTTCACGGGGGTCGCTGGTGCCCATGTCCAGCAGTCACTCTGCGAAAGGCAGCGGACACCCTAGACAGGTCTCCAGTCCATCACAAGGACACATGGAGGCAAACGAGACAACCACTCATTCTCTCACTCACACCTAGGGACAATTTAGGGTTACCAATTAGCCTATTATGCAGTTTCCTCCCACAAGGTGTATCCATCTCCAGCAAATTTTACTTTTTTATTTTTGTAATTTTTTTCCCCATCTGTTCTTTTTATCTTTTGAAGTTAAGTGGGATTGTAGAGGATCCAATGAAAATGCAATGGAAAGTAAGGTGCAATGAGAGGTCATCAGAGACTCTACTTCCTCAGGCGGCTGAGACGAGCTGATCTTGGAAGCTCAGTCTTCACCTCCTTCTACATATGTGCAGTGGAGAGCATCCTGTGCTCCAGCATCAACGTGTGGCATGGAGGCTGCACAGCTGCAGAAAGAAAAGTTTTGCAGAGAGTGATGAAGGCTGCACAGAAGTCTGTTGGAGTCAGCCTCCAAACCATCACAGACATCTACGCCTCTAGATGCAAGAAGAGGGCCACCTGCATCATGAAGGATCCCACTCACCCAGCACACACACCTTTTGCCCCCACTCCCCTCAGGCAGGAAGTTGTGGAGTATTAAGTGTAGAACCACTAAACTGAGGAACAGCTTCTACCCTGAAGCTGTTAGACTCACGAATCCCTAACCAGAAAATTCACTGTAATGCTACTTTAATTGGCGATTTGACACTTTATCTGTGCTGTTGATTATCCATGCTGCTGATTTCTTGACTTTAAGCTGCTGTATTCATATCCATCTGCTCAAAACAGACGTTCAGGCTGCTGTTTAATACACCATATTGTATTACATTACTATAGTTTAGTGTGTATCTTAGATCCTTATGTACTGTTTCTTTTATTATAGTTTATATTTTTGTTATTTTTGGGTGTAACTGGGACCTTGAGTGCACACTTTTGTTCCACCTCATGTACCACATGTGATGCAAATGACGATAAAGAACCTTGAACCTTGAATACCAGCAATAAGAAATATGTTGTGTAAGACTGCTTGGTGACAAGAGTCAATGCAATGCATTACAACATTAAGATGAATCTGACTGTAACTGACTGCCATGGCCAAAATTCAAACCCCTACCATATATTTAACTTTCTATAGACTTATTGTAATGATAAAAAATAGTAGTGGTAGCAGCAGCAACAGCAGCAGTAGTAGTAGTAAGAAATAATTAGAAACAATTAACCAAAAATAAATCTGAGCATGGAACAGCTCTATACAGTTTGTCCATCTCTATATGTGACTCAGATGTTGATTCTGACCTTTCTTCTTCTTCTGTCTCCTCCTCATCCTCTGTAGCTGCTGCTGGTTTGATCCAGGACAGCATAGCACTGCTTCCCCAGGCTGCCTGCTGTACACTCTGTCTTTTTCTTTTCTCTGCCTTTCTTTTCTTGGCATTATGCTGCATTTGGTAAATGAGATTAATCAAAGTTCTGCTTTGCATCATAATTAAGGATTATTGACGCTGGACAAGACTTTTTCACAGTCGAGATGAAATTGATGCAAGTGAAGTTAAAACTACAGGATGTGAGGTTTATAGTCCAATCCACTCATTTTGTATGTTACCTGCTGGCCAGGAGAGGACAGGGGTGTTCACGTGTGCCACTCCAGCAATACACCTCTTTGTCAGCCTTGTAAGCAGCACATTCATGTTGAGCTTAACGCAGTGTGTGTATTTGCGTGTGCGTGTGCACGGTGGGGGGAGGGAGGGCAAATTATTTTCAGGTACTGGTATTATATAGTACACTTTAATCCAGAAATGTCACCATGGGCCACATATTGTACACTGCTTTGTCCAGAGGGCAGTTGGCAGGTGCTCAAGCACTACCTGAAGTCTACCTGTGCACGTCCCAGACCCGCAGAGTTTGCCTTTCAGATTTTGCACATGTACGATTCCATTTCACCTCAAGCTCGGGTACTTTACCGAAACCTTTGGACCCTAAGGGTTCTGTGGAGTATCACATCTGTCCCTAAGGCTATGGTCTTTTGGACAGAGGACTCTGAGGTTGTTCCTGGGTTCAGTTGGAGCCACTCTCTCAATATAAGGTCCACATGTTTGAGTTCTAGGATCACCACTGTACCACTAGGGCTTTGACTCTCCACAACTTCTTCATTTCCCCTTTCAGCCTTTGGCATTTCTTGAGCTTCACAAACTCCATCTTCCTGATGTTACAGTTGCTTGGGTTTGCTACATCTATCACCACTACCATTTTTTGTAGTTTGTCGATGGCTACAATGTTAATTTGTTTACCATCACCCTTTTGTCAGTTTGGATCTGGAAGTCCCACAATATCTTAGCCCTGTCTTTCTCCTAATGACTAATGGACCTCCGATCCACACTCAACACAGATGTTCTTACACACTACTCCAGTGACTTAGACATGGCTTTCCATATATACTGCATATTACATACTGCTATTATGGGCTGGACAACCTGTATCTTGGGTCCAGTTTTGTATGGCAGACTCTGGTCTATTGCCTTTGTCCTGAGGGCTCGCACTTGTGCTGCCATGATTAGTGCCTTTGCCCTGTCTTTCAGTTCAGCCCTCTCTGGCCTCTGGTAAAATTTCACAACATCAGTCTCAATTTGCTGTGCAGAGGCTTATCTTTCCAAGATGGCTTCTAACCCATTGGGTTTCTACTGCTTCAGACATTCATTTAGCAGTTCATCATTGAAAGCTGCGAAAGCAAATCAAAACCAGGACACAGAAACCTACACTTAAGAAAATGAACAAAAACTCAGATGATTTTCTGTAACAGATTCAAGTAAATTGGTTTTTGTGGCTCAGCTCAGGGTTTTTTTTCCCCTACAAGAAGCTCAACATATACAAAGAGAACTTGTGAGTGCTGAATAATTGCAGGGTAAAGGCACACTGAGGAAGACATGGCACAGATGTGTCATTTTCATCATGAACATGTGAACATGCAATTAACCATCATTATTGCTGTTTTAAATTGGTTCCCACAGTAACGCCTAAAATACATTCTGCCCTGTACATCACAAGTTAAGGATGTGTCACACTTAACCCTTCAAAACTGGGCTTGCACTTTCTCTTTTGACAGACTTTAATAAGGCTGTGTGTGCGCTCACGTGCATTTTTTTGTTTCAGGTTACCTTGTAGGAACCAATTTTACAAGAAATAATGCATTGTGGGAACAAACTGCTCTTTATGGGGACCAAAGACAGGTCCTCGTAAGAATAAGTCTCGTTGGAGGGGTTAGGGGTTAGGTTTAGGACTAAGGTGTGAATTTTAGATGGGTAAGGGTCAGGGTTAGGCTATGGAAAATGAATGTAAGTCAATGAAAATTTACAAGAATGTGTGTGTGCGTTTTTTTTTTTTTTTTTAATTGGGCGGGTTTTTGTGTGATGGGGCGGTTTTTAACAGATTTTGGGCTAGATAGATAGAGTGGAGGTTTTCCTCCACTCTATCTGGCAACACTGAATACAACACCTCAGATTGAAGAAGTCTTCTGGATGAAAGATGAAACGTTTCTTCAGTTTTATGTATTTATTATTATTATTATTATTATTATTATTATTAATTAATTAATTTTTTTTTTTTTTAATGTCCAGAGGACCACACTTAACTTTTTTTTAGATTTTTCTACCTGGATTATTGAGCATGCATCAGGAAATCAATGTACTGTTTATGCTACCAATATTGTTTTCTTTTCACAACAAATTGGCTGAGGAAACAATATATAACAGCTATGAGATGTAAGAAAATGGGACGGAGAAAACAAAATCAGAATTTTATGTAAAATAGTAATCTGATTCACCTGCCACTCTGACTGATTGCAATCAGTAAGTAGCCTTTGTCTCTGTACTGGGTTTGTGGCAAATGCTGCTAAAATCTAATTGAACAGCATTGTGTTGTGCCCACTTCTTCTTGCCATGCTGACAGACTCCGTGCATATGTGTTTGTGTTCTCAGTCTTTATCTTTGTCATATTTGTTCTTTATTCAGGGATTGTTCGTTCCTGCAGCAAGACATTTTCCATTTGCAATTACAGCTATATCATTGTAAATGCTAAAACTACTTCTGACCATTCTGACCCATGGAAAAATCTGGAAAATATTAACTTGGAAATAATTACTTGAAAAAAAAAAGTGTATCAATAGTTTTATTTCATATTTATGCACAAAACACAAATAAATATCTTTTTAAGAAAGGTAGTTTTTTTTTTATTCCATGTAAACTTCCCCATATTCTGCATTTTCAGTGATGTATATTCCCTATTTATAGACATTTCTATTCTAAATGTCTTCAAAATATGAGATAAAATACATCACAGTTACATATGTATTTAATTTACCTATCACAGGTAAAATCTCAGCAGTGTCCTTGATACATTTTTTTTCTCTCTCAAAGAATAATGCAGACTTTTTTAAACCCCAATCCATTTTTGTTCGAGCAGATACTCCCTGTAAGTTCAGAGGAGGTAAGTTTATTTTCAGTCAGGAGATAAGCTCACTTCCTGTCAGGCTGACAGAGGAGGTTGGAGGTCAAGGAAGAGAAGTCAGCAGTGTATGTTTTTTTATTTTTTTTTATCAACACCCATCAGGTTTTGTTTCTCAGCATTTCAATGACTTGTTTAGCTGTTTTTTAAAATTTATTTTCATTTTACAATTTCTCCCACAGCAGAATATTTGAATATAAACATATTTCTCCCTCTCTGCTGCTCATTTTACCTCTGTCTTATAGCAACTATACTCTGACATGCTCTCTGTATAGTCCCCGCAGGCAAACACATGCACATTAAACCTGACAATATCACCCATTCAGCATGTGAAATCAAATTACCACGAGCAAAACAGAGTGATCAGCATTAATGGGATGTTACGTGAGTGCACACTCTGAGGCAAAGTCCTTCAGTAATCTCACCCAGAATAATTTTGTTTTTAGCTGCATATTTGTCCTTATGATTAGATGACTCCAATCAAATCCTAAATGTTACTGAGTATGGGCATATCAGAGATCAAACAGCTTCTACAATGGAGCAAACAGAGAAATAAAACACTCCATTTAATCTGTTAAATTGTACAAAATCCTCTTACAAAAAGGGTAATGTGAAAGGTGAAAACCTTTATGAATCCAGCTACATTTGTTGATATTGCTCATGCTTTTTTCTTTTCTTCTTTTCCTCCCACACTTGACTCATCCATGTTTGTTGGTTTGTTTATTTTTTTCTCACTTTGTTCTAGAAACCCGTGGTGTGCTGACACATGCACCCATTCCCTTCTGCTACTCAAAACCAATACTTAGCACCACGGGGTGATTATCACTGTTTACAACTATAGTCAGTGCAGCATGTAGCCTGTCAACAGACATGAAGACATGGGGAAATGAGCATGAAAGAAAGAATTTACTGTATGTCTTTGATGCTTTCAGTGAATCCGAGTTCAGTTGATAGTTTGGGAACTTTTTGCATGTTCTTTGTCAGTCTTTGCTTGATTTTAAACCTGTTTTCCCAAAGAAGGTGCAGGTTTAGGAAACCAACTCTGCTAATATATCAAAGACAATTAAGCAATAGGTCCTAGCATGTGGCAAAAACACACTAAACAATTTTCCTCAAGGCATTTGACCCAAACATGAGTTCTTTTGTCCTTATTTTCATCCATGCCATAATATAAATCATCCCTCTGACACTTAAATCAAATTCACAGATGACAGGGGTAAACATGGTCTGCTATCTAACATATATGAAACAGCTGACTAGTCATATTGTCTGCAGAGTCAATAAAGGAATGTAGACCTGAGACCTCATGTTTATAGGACATCATGCTTCTCATACTGGAGCCAATCCCAGCAGTCGAAAGGTGAGAGGTGGGGTACAGACTGGACAGGTTGCCAGTCCATTTCAGTACCTACCAACATAGAAACACCAGACAAACAACCATACACTTACACATAAGGTCAGTATATACTTTGTAGCAGTTATCATATCTTGCATGTTTCAGGTTGTATGGGACGAGAGCATTAAGAAAAATCCCAAAGAGAGCATGCATCTCTTCCATAGAAAGGACTAAAAAACAAAGATACATTTTTGTAATGAACAGACAGGACTAAACTGGAGGTTACCTGTTATAATTTAATAATGTGGGGATACTACAAAACACACATTTCTGATTTCAGCTCTGCACAGTTGGTTTACGTTACCTGTGTACAGGAGTCATTGAAAACGGGAGACAAATATGATTGCTGTGAAGGCAGCATGTTAAAGGGAAAAGGGATATGCATTGCTATTTTTGTGCAATTATTCCAGAGTAGAATATATTTACATTCAAGGAAGTGGTGTTTATGGTTTTGTACATAGCCCTAACAGATTATTTATATTTATACATTTGATAAAGTAAGTCTTGTTTAAATTCATCCTATTGAAGCAGAAAAGCAGGAGCTACTGGACTTAGTCTTTAATGGTCAAGTCTCTGCTTCTCGACAACTTGAACACCATTATAATTTCTTGAATTCACTGAATTTAAAATCTACCAAACAATGATGAAGAACAAATAACTGGTAAATTGGAGACTCACTGATATTTGTAAATCTAAAGGCTGTTCCATGGTACCTTTTCCGCTAAATAAACAAATGTAGCTCAAATTGAAAAGAGTCTAAATTCAATAGAAAAGTATTATCATAATTTTATTGTCATTTGTTTCGTACTGCAGACTTTTCAGGACACCTCTGTTGCTCTATATAATACACAAAGAGCACATATAAAATGAACTGAGTAACAAACTGGGCCAAATTATAATGAGATAAGGTGTTCTGGTTATATGGATGGCCATGGCGATATGCACTGTAAGGAACCTTGAGATAGTTAGTGGAGACCATGCAATGGTAGCTTGTTTGCTTTGGCAGCAGAAAGTGCTGGTATTATGTGTCTGGTCATAATTTCAGTGGCTAATTTATATACACAGAATAACAACAACACTAAAACAACCTTGTTAATTTTATCTAGGCACCTCTTGACTGTTAAAATAGCAGAGTCACAGTATGGCAGACACATGAGACCCCTGTAGATGTGTTGATGACCAGACAGTGAAACAGTTCTCACATATAAAAAGTCATGGTGCTCACAAACACAGCATACTTCTTCAGCTAAATATTGATGTTAAAGACATTCTAGTTATTCAGTTTTTATGAACGTCGGCAAGTTGTGGAGTGTGTTTGATTCTCAACACACTGCCAGATAAACTACATTTTTAGCTGAGCTATAATCACAGATGTCACTTCAACATAACTTCTTGTGACATGCTTTTTGTAACTCTACGTGTTAAGAACGTCAGTTTTTTAAAAGGCATCTTTCCAGCTATAAGGCCAGTAAAAGCTAAAAGGAGTTGTCTCAGACTGAGTCCTTAAGTTGCCTTGTTGTTGCCCACCCTAACCCTTCCACACACACACACACAGTCACACAGGCTGACTCATTGCTCCGTTCCTGCAGAGTGCTGATAACATGGGGTATGAGTGTGTTTGCATGTCCCTATATGTGTATTTTAGATGGTCTCCTTGTATTTAGACACAGCACAGATTAAGCCGAGGATAAAGGCCAAAGTGAGATAAAGAAATGCAGATATGCTTTTAGGCTTGTGCAAAGAAAGGTTCAAACATTTATTAGTCTGTGTGTGTATGTGTGGGAGGGTGGGGGTGGGGGTGTGTGTGCATGTGTGTGTGTGTGGCGGGTGGGAGGGTGTTGCTGGTATTTTCTTACATAAAACAGAAGCTACAGAATCCTTTTAAAGTGGCTTCTGTCACACAGGATCAGAGATTGTGCGGTGACAGAGAAGGAGGTGTAACGGAAAGAAAAAGCATAATGATGTCGAGACGGGGAGATGAATAGAGGGAGACGACTAGTGAGCTGAGGCAAAAGAAGAACTTATCAAGATGAGGAAAATAAAAGTGTTTGTGGGCTCTTTCCCAGAAGACACCACCATTTCAAAAGTTCCTTCTTTAAAGGAATTCTCATCTCACCCGAACCACTGAGGACCCAACGGAGACCGAAGTGAGATTTTTTTTTTTTCCTGATGCCCCTGAACATACTTTCACTCCATCGTTTTGTCCACTGACGATGAAATCAACATTTTACTCTAGATAAATACAAAATCATGCATCTGTATTTCTGAGGGACATGGCTCAAAAATACTTACACCGCTTAGGGTTTTATTTATTTATGTTTTTGTTTTTTTTATTACAAACTGTATGCTCTGGTTTTCATTTCAGAAATAGTATAAAATAGTGAATTAAATATAATAATAGAAAATAACTTACTTAAAACTGTATGAGCAGCTATGATGCCTTTAATAAAAATTTAGTGTTGCCACTTGTTTTACATCATTTGATCACGTGTGTTAACTCCTCCTTAATCAAAGAACTCATCCTGAATGCAAAAGACAAAAGAACTCATGGACTCATATTTGTAGAGCTTAATTCAGACTAAATCTTTACTGGTATTTTTTCAGTGTTCCAAAGATTTGAGACAGTAGCAGAGGTTTCATTTTCAGCATTTCAATGGCCATATTACAATTAAAGCTCTTGGATGATTTAAGAGGAACGTGTTTAAACTTCTTTAAATTGTATATTTACAGACCACATTTTAATCTGAGAATCTGTGCAGTGACTTAAAGCAGCTGACTTAAAGTCTGAATCCTTGGTTACTATTATTACCAGTGGGTAACCCATTAAGCCATATGCTGTTTTTTTTGTGTTGTTTTTTTTCGGTATTTCTAATAAACTAGATGAATAGCTTTTTCCAAATTTTCATACAGTATGTATGGATGATTGGATGAAACTGCCCACATTTAATTTTATCAACTATAGAAGTGGATATTTTTGTGCCATCCAAGACTGTAATGTATTAGATTCTACTAAACTATTTTTGATGAAAGGAAAGAGCCATATAGCACTTTTGATTAAAAAAAATGTAGTGCTTGTTCTAAAGCTCTACTAAATCTAATGCTTAAACTGAATCACATCACATGATGCTTTCAGTATATGAATGGTTATTCTAGGTGGTCTCTTTAGTGAAAGACCCATGCATGGCACCCTTTTTAAACTGAATTGATTACACACTGTTTTGTCCAACACAGAGACCTCCAAGGTGGAAGGAATTTAACCTTGGTTCAGTGTTTTTCTCTGTCTCCCTCTAAACTTGCTATTATTTGATCTAATCATGATTACAGGTCTCTTGAAAATGAGTCATCGTGACTCGATGAGTCTAACCTGTATAAATAAAGGTTGAATGATTACACCTGTATTTAAAAAATATTTTAAATAGAGGTTCACTCTTCTGCTGTGCCTTAATAAAAAATAAAACATCCCAAATGATCATGTTTTTTGTTTCATTCTATCTGGCTCTCTACTGTGTTAGTGATGAGCTATCTGAACAGGTTCTTTTCATCAGGTCCATTTTAAGCCTTTCAAAAACCATGAATTATTGCTTTGAAGGCAAATTTAACCCTTCACAGTGCCTTGTCAGAATCTGTATTTAAATCTAATTTTAAAAGGGGGCCACCGGGCAGGCTGCCACCAGTTTGGTTGTTAAAAAGAAAGATTTGGCATCTTGATGTTTGAACAGCCTATTGGCTAAGTTGTAATGTCATTGTAAAGTAATACGGTACTAAAACTTTGGAGTTGACAGTGAGTAGAAGAAAATGTATCACCTTAAGCTAAGAATCTTTTCCAAAGACATTAATCTCAACTTAATCGCAGTTTATTTTTACATCGCTTTATAGTGTATAATATATAGTATAATGTACTATAATGCATAGTATTTTGCACTGCTTTATAATGTAGCAGATTTTGTTTAATTTTTGCTGCTTTTGTTTTGTTTTTATTTCATTTTGTGTGTATTTACTTTTCATTCTTTATGCTTATTACATGACTGTCACGATTTGAACCTCTTCGTTTAAAACAGGTCTCTCTTGTAAACGAGTCCTCGTGGCTCAGTGAGACTAACCTGTATAAATAAAGGTTGAATAAAATAATTTTAACCAGTATTGGTATTGGTTTTGGTAAGTGGAGATGGATGAAGAACCCATATGAGTAGGGGCTTTCTAGGTGGGCAAATTGCTCTCCCCAAAAAGACACTGGGCTTTATTCAAATCTTCATGTCCCTCAAATAAAAAGACACAAGGTCTGAAACACTCAGTGATCCATGAAGGGTTCCCAATGTGTTCCTTCTGTTTTACTGCTCAGAGGCATGTGATAGACTAAATAGTGCAAAGATGTCTCTAATTCAATGCCACAGGCATCACACAGAACATTGTCATGGAGTCCCATCACCGTTTTGCGGTGGTCGAGCAAGTTGTGCCCAGTTAGAACTCCAACAAGTGTAATTAAAGGTTTCCTTGCCAGGGTGATGAGATGTTTCCCAAATCTAGGATTTGGGCTGTTAATCAGTTCCTGTGCCTGTATACAGTTGGCCAGCTCCTTCCAGCCGATTGAGTGTTGACATCTGATCCAGGCCTTTAGGGCAGCTCAGACTGTTGTTGAAATGCCTACAACAGGCTCTGGTCCTTTGAAGTGGGCCTGACTGCCAGCTTTTTTAAGGTAATCAGTCCTTTCATTACCGGTATGTACAGTTACCCATTTAACTGTACACATTTAATTTCCTACCAGCAGCCAATGCCTTTGAAGGCCTGTTGTGGTATATTTTGGGGGCTTGAGCACTGCCTAAATTTGAGGCCACGGTCCTCTTTCTTACAAGTGGAAGGCTTGGTCCCATCTCCAGTGCTGTCTTTCGACATGCTGGGTGAAATTGTGTCAGCTAAAAACCTCTAGGAGTCTCATTTGCCAACTCCCCCTTTTTCTTACTCCTTTTCTTCTTCTTTGTTTTCTGGTCTTGAAGGGAGAGACCCTCCAAGTCCTCAGATAGTGTATCTCCCCCGTAACCTTTTCTCCATCAGAAGACCCCAACAACATGTTGGTGTCCTCATCACCTGGAGACCAGCATCTGTAAGGCCCCGACCACTCCCGAATGGGGTTTCAGTAAAGGGACCACCTTCACGCTAAGTACTTCCAGTAGACCCAGCTGCAGCAGAGGCAGAAGCCCCTTGCCATTGTTGAGCCGCCACGCACTAAACCCTCTGGTTGCCCAGAGCCTGACACAAAGGTATCAGGCTCCAAGGCCAGAGAAGAGTTGTTCCAGTCACTGTACTTCTGGCCTGCCCATCCTGGTTCCCTATTAGACAAGCCAGAGGCATGGTCATATGACCACCTGCAACACCCAAACCCAAGGCACTGCAGCCTGGGTGGAACACCTGGAGAACTGGTGCAGGAAGAACAACTTTCACATCAATAGCTATGTTTACATGGACATAAGTAATGGGATTGATTGGCCGTTCTGAATAAAAATGTGTAATGTAAATGCCTCGTTTGTATTTTTTTGTTTTTGTTTGTTTGTTTATTCAGCACTATTTGAAATAATTTGTGATCAGAACAAAATGTGTGGTTTACGCCAATTCATAACCAGAAAAGTGCACATGTAAACACTTAATCTGTTCATTTTTTTTCCGATCATGAAAATGGACCTGACTGCGCATGTGTGACTATGTAATTTCTGCCTGGCTAATGCTAATAATATTAGCATGTCGGGGAAGCAAAAGTGGTCAGTGAGCGACACAACATTTCTTCTAGAAACTTTGAAAGAGCTAAAAATGATCTACATTACCTGTAGCTCAGTCAGGGAGTGCAGTAACGTCTCCACCATCATTAAAACTTGTCATGCGTCCATTTTGGGCGCTCAGTTTTGTTTATGTTCATCCTGGAAGTAAACTGGAAGTAGAACTGTTTCTTCTGTGTTTTTTTAAGGAGTTTACCACTCTGCACATGTCAGTACTTCTGTTCAGAACAAAGCTCACTGCTTGTAAACGATCGTCATGAACAGATTGTGCCCATGTAAACGATACATATGAATTATTAAATCTGAAAACGTTTCAGTCCGGTCAAAAAATGTTGTGCATGTAAACATTGCTAATGTGAAGAAGAAAAAGGAGATGGTCATAGATTTCAGATGGAGCAAACACACCTACCTGCTGTAAACATAGGAGGATCTGTGATGGAAGTGGTCTCCAGTTACAAGTACTTGGGTGTGCACCTGAATGACAACCTCAGCTGGAGCAACACCACCAGCCTGATCAAGAAAGCATATTAGCAACTCTACTTCCTCAGGTGGCTGAGGCGGGCTGGACTGGGAAGCTCAGTCCTCACCTCCTTCTACAGGTGTGCAGTGGAGAACATTCTGTGCTCTAGCATCAACGTGTGGCATGGAGGCTGCACAGCTGCAGAAAGGAAAGCTTTGCAGAGAGTGGTGAAGGCTGCACAGAAGTCTGTTGGAGTCAGCCTCCCCACCATCACAGACATCTACACCTCCAGATGAAGAAAGAGGGCCACCTGCATCATGAAGTGCCCCACTCACCCAGCACACATACTCTTTGTCCCGCTCCCCTCAGGCAGAAGGTTGCGGAGCATCAAGTATATAACTACTAGACTGAGGAACAGCTTATACTCTGAAGCTTTTAGACTCATAAATCCCTAATCAGGATAATCCCTGTAAGGAAAATAAAATCACTGTAATGCCACTTTAATTGTTGATGTGTGACTTTTCTGTGCTGCTGATTATCCATGCTACTGATCTCATGCTGCTGTGTTCATTCATACCTATCTGTTCACTACAGACTCATTTTCAGGCTGTGGCCCAATATACCATATTATTTTACATTATTAGTGTTTAGCGTATACTGTATATTAGATCTTTTAGCATACCATTTGGCATTTGTTTAGCATATATCTTAGTGTATATCTTAGAACCTTATTTACTGTTTATTTTTTAACTTTATATTTTGCTATTTTTGGGTCAAACTGGGACCCTGTGTACACAATTTTGTTCCACCTCATGTTCCGCATGTGATGGAAAATACAATAAATTTGACTTGAACTTGGGTCCCTGGATATTTTAGAACCCTGTTTGCCAGGTAATGGGAGCTGTTTCCTCGTCTGCTTATTTTATGAAGCTTTTGTCAACTAGCCATCCACAGGGAGTGGACGACTAACAGGTGTTGACGGTGCACAGGTTTTTGTCTGATTTTCCTTCTCCTAGGCAGCTTGCCTACCAAGGCTATTGAGATCCACCTGCCCCTTTGTGTCACACCTTTGGTTCACACCTTA
>JAVCKU010000002.1:4966718-4980678 GCA_032273985.1 Hypsolebias coamazonicus
TTATTATTATTATTATTATTATTATTATTATTATTATTATTATTATTGTTATTATTATTATTATTATTATTATTATTATGTGTACTGGCTGATAGACACTGTGCCATCATCAGGACTATGAAGCTTTCTGGTTGTGTTCACGGACAATCTCACCGCATTTGTCAGCTTCCTCAAAATGTCTTATTTCTATCTATGTTGCTTGTGCTGAGATAGATATTTTGCTACCTTACACTGTGTCCTGTGTTTTTTATACCTTCTTTCCTCATGTTTTTATTCCCTTTTCTTATCCAAATGATAAAGGCAGCGCTTCACGTGAAGCTGCAGCCTCCGTGCATTTCCATCTACTCTTGTTGGACGGGTGCACTGGAATGTATTTTCACTGCGCTTAACTGTGCATTGACAATAAAGTTTATTCTGATTCTGATGTGTGAGATATAGTAACCCTTGACTGATCAACAGACTCATGTTCGGGCTGCTGTTTAATACACCATATTATATAACATTATTGTTATTTAGCATGCATCTTAGATTAGATCCTTGTATACTGTTTCTTTTTTATACTTTATATTTTTACTATTTTGGGGCGTAACTGGGACCTTGAGTATACAGTTTCCACCTCATGTACCACATGTGATGTGAATGACAGAATGACAATAAAAACCTTGAATCAATGGCAGGACTTGATTTGTAGATAGTTTTTTTCTAGTCAGAATCCCCAGACTTCTTTCAAACAGGACAGTCTGTCAAGCTGAGTTGAGTTTGTGGTTTATCACTGCTGTTTTCACAAATGCACGTGTCTGTATGTATGCTCACAAGCAAGTGTGTGTGTGCTAATACCACTCTTCAGGTGACGCATGGGCAGCCATGGTACAGTACCACTCTGTGGCCTTGGAACAAAGCTCGAGCGGACAGATTGCAGCGGGACGCGGCGAGGTTCAGAAAACGAAAATCGCCTCAGTTCAGCGAAGGTCGATCAGAGGCATCATTAGGTTGACAGAGTCTAAAGCCGGGTCTACCGTGGTGGGGGAGTTGACTGACGATTTTTGGCTCAAGGACATGTTGGTATCAGAGGTTAATGACGGAGGAGGCCTTGGTACACTACAGGGGATGTCACTTATCATACTAATACAGATCAGCTGTGTGTGTCTGTGTGTGTGTGTGTGTGTGCTGGATGTGTTTGTATCCATATTCAAGAAATGATTTGAAGGTCAGTATTTGTTTGAAAATGTTGGAGTGAACCATTGTTTGAGCACATTCAAAGTTTTCCCCCACTCTGGACTCCTCTCAGGATCTATGTGTCATTACCTCAGTTTTGAATCAAATTATAATTTGAGCTCAAGCCACGCTGGCTGTGAGGTGTAAATGAACAACATTTGAAACAACAGAATTACATTTCAAAAAATGCAACAAAAACACATTTGAAAAAAAAAAAAGAAAAAAAAGAGAATTACATAAGAAAAAATGGAATTGCATTGAGCCAAAGCAGAAGTAGCCGGAATCACATTTGAAAAAACGGAATTGCACTGTTTTATGTTGTTAATAAAGTAACAAAAAACAAAAAAACACTTCCTGTTTTGCTTGATGTAATTCTGTTTGTTTCAAATAGAATTCCTTTTTTTTACCTTCAAATGTTGTGTTTTTGTTGCATTTTATTTATTTATTTATTTATTTGCAGGTAGTCCTCGGGCTACGACGGTCTCGCCTTACGACGTTTCGACATTACGACGCATCTCCCTTATTCAAGTTACATGGTTACGTCGGTTTTACGTCGGTTTTACATCAGTTTTTACATCGGTTTAACGATAGTTTTATGACGTTAAACGTCGTAACGCAGCAGCGCAGCGGCGGAAGAATGCAGTATGCGGTGAAGCGGCAGAGGAGTACGTAAGAGGACGGCATCACTAGCATCCCAGTAGGCCATTAGCCCTTCGTTAGACCTTCATTATGGCTCCCAAAACGCAAGGAGGACTCTTCTGATGGCAGTGCATCGAGGAAAAGGAAGGCCATCACCATGGACTTATGTCAAAAATCGGTTTACACGCTTGGTAAAACAGGTACGTCACATTTATTTACGTACATTCCGACTTACGTCAAATTTGGTTTACGATGACGCGTGAGAACGGATCTTCGTCGTAAGTCGAGGACTACCTGTATTTATTTTATTTTGGCATGACAAAATTTTCACCAACCCAGTCAGCACAGTGTAGTGTCATCCCCTATCCACAAAATGCCCTTCATAATCTGAAAGTAGGCATTATTCAGGAAGCCAAAAAAAAAAAAAAGAAGAGCTTACACACGACACCTAACCCACACTTGTTCTAACTCTTCATTTCAGTGGTATTCAGAGCTAATTATATCAGGGACCCACACTGTCTGGATGCTGGCAGGAATGACAGGCTGATTTTTGGACAAAATTAATGCACATTTTTATGCAGGCCTTTTACTTTCTGAGCAGGACAGCATTCTTTAAGCAGACTGGCCTTTTATGATAGCTAATTTTACTATGTTAAACTAAACAAGGATTTAACAGTAATTATATTTAAATATTTTATTAAAGTTTGAATTAGACTGTAATGAACTGATTTGATATGTATTAGGCTGGATTTAAACTGGAGCCATTTTATGCATAGTGCCCTGAGATCACCTAATTGGTGCTATTTAATTATTCTGCTTGAGCTTGGTAAGATACAAAGTTGGCTCTGGACAAATCACAAGTGAGTCTAACATTCACACTCATATTCTCACCTACAAGCAGTTATGATTGACTAATCACAGCGTTAACATCTGCCACCAAGCTGCCAACATGACTAATAGTTTATGAACTGATTTGTCAGTTTATTAAGAATAACAGTCAGTATAATTAAGCTAAAGTTCAGAGCAAATTGGTTTGTGTTTTAATATAATCACATTCCTAAAATATTACATTACTGAAGTCTTAATAATCTCCATAAATATTTTCTTGAGAAAAGTGATGATGGGGCATGTATGACACGGTCAAGATAATTATTAGATGGATGCGTTTTACAGCTGATAGCAGGAAATATGACCCATTCTTCAAAGTGTTACCAGAAATGCAATGAATGAGGTCAGCTTTTTAGAGTGCTCCTATAATTCAATTCAATTCAATTCAGTTATTTATATAGTGCCAAGTCACAACAGAAGTCATCTCAGGGCACTGAAAAGAAATATTCTTATATGCAAAATAGTAATTTAACATTATTTATCTGAAGAGGAGACTGCTATGAATTTAACTCCATCGCAGACTCTCATCTTCAGCAAGCACGAAGGCGACAGCGAAAAGGAAAATCTCCCTCATGAGGAGGAAACTTGTAGCAGAACCTGGCTCAGGACAAGCAGTCATCTGCTTCAACCAGCTGGGTTTGGTAGGAACAGATACACAATGGCAGGTCAAGAATCACATGTTAATGTAGAAATAGTAGCAAATGAAAACTATTCAATTTTAGTAGTCTAAGCTTCAGGCAGCATAACAAGCCAACCCTAATTATAAGATTTATCAAAAAGGAAAGTCTTAAGCCCAGTCTTTAAACTGGACAATGTGTCAGCCTCACTGACAGAAGCTGGAAATTGGTTCCCCAAGAGAGGAGCCTGATAACTGAAAGATCTTCCTCCCATTCTGTTTTTGGAAACTCTAGGGACCACGAGTAAGCCTGCAGTCTGAGAGCAAAGTGCTCTGTTAGGAAAATATGGAACAATAAGATCTCAAATATAAGATGGGGCTAGGTTGTTGAGAGCATTGAAGGTAAGAAGTAAGATTTTGAATTAAATTTTGGACTTGACAACCCGAAAAATCCACCAACATTTTAAATTAAGATTCGTCTGCTTATATAATTATTAATGGTCGGCTGACGTGCATGGCGTAGGGGGCAGAAGATCGGAGCTGAGCAGGGTGTTTGTCCTTTCATGGCCATCAAAGTGTATTAAATCCCTGCCTCTGCCTGCATTCTGCATTATTCAGACATGGACCCTGTTCTGATGTCGGCGGGGATATTTTGGGATCTCACCTATTTGGGTCTTCGGCCACATGCATCTGCTGAGTGCAGGCTGAACGTACATTTGGGCATTTATGAATTGCTGTCAGCTGTCCATCTGACGCTTAACTGAACTTTTTTTATAACTCTTTCAATCGGTCGGTCAGTGCGCGGTCAAATGGCCGTGTGCGGCAGGTGATAGTATGGCAAGCCAAGTTGCCATATAACTGAATAGTCAGCTACGTGCGTCCGCTGATGCAATCAAAAGCCCGACTCCGGCCTGGCCCACACATTAAGCACATTGTTATGGCCTGGCCCTAATCCGGGTCAGGCTGGGCTGGGTTCCAGGTATGGGTTAGAAATGACAGCTCTGCTGTACACAGGTGCAAATACATTTAAAATAATTTATTTTAAACAAACAATCCACAGCTCATCCATCAATCAGTCAATTGTGTCATGTCCAATCTTTGAAAAAAAAAAAAAAAACCCACGATATAGCAAATCCACACAAAAAGAACTGCAAAGTAGTGAGGGACTACTGTACGTAAATTGCATAATTCCCTGTCATGCTTCATCAGTTGTACAAACCTACTTGTTTATTCGATGTTATTGTTTAAGCAAAGAAATATGGGGTATTTATGAAGAGCTTTAGGTTTAATGAACCAATTCGCAGGTCTGGGGCAGAACCCAGTTTCTGGATCTAGTGTCATCAACAAAATTTCCTGGAGAGCCTAATTTTGTCCTGATCAGGCAATGCGAGTATCGTCATCATGTTTCTGGTAATTATGACATCTCTCTTGTTGTTATTTAAATTTATGTTGCCAAATTAAGATGGTATATTTGCAAAGCAGTTTTGCTTTGTTAATCTCTGACACTATTCCACATGCACCTCCAGTTTTACGGTGTTTCACACATCCTAAAGAGTCAAACAACAAGAATATCCCAGTGGACACTGATGCAGGTATTCTGAGTAAGGCCCGGTCACATGTGAGCTAGTGAACGGGTTATATGCTGAATAGATTTTGATTTATGGCTCTGAGAGGCAAAGAGAAAAAGCTCAAATTCCATATCCAGCCAGCATGCCACCAGTTGACTACCACTGCACAAGATGACAGCAACACTAACTGTATATACAGTGATTGTTGTATCTGACTTACATGTATTGTGACATAATGTGACAATATGACACATTTGCTGGTATTTCCCCTACAATTCCAGAAGACATAGAGTAGATATTAAGACTGCGTCATTTTCACTGACCTTGCTCACAGTAAGGCGCTCCATCCTCCAGGTGGAAAGTGTTGTTTCTTATTGGCTGCTGACAGGCGGCACACAGGAAGCAGTAGACATGCCATGATTGTTTGAGGGCATTTATCACCTCCTGATGCAAATTTAAAAATATGGTTAGTCTAAAACATTATATTGATGTGTACTGATACATCTTGGTTGGCATACAGTATCATAGATTTACTAAAATACTGGGAAAAGAATACAGGACATATTTTTACAAGACACCTGAATAACCACTGATCAAATCTGAAGAATAAGTTTCGTGGCTGAATCGTTGTTGGATTACAAAGGTAAATGTGTTTGTTGTACTTCAATAAAAATACAACCCAATTGTTTAACTTACTTGGGTCACCTTTCTTTATTCCTTTTTTGTCTCATGACTAGGTTTAAACTGAATCTACAGATTTTTTTTCCACCACCCATAAACTACGAGAACAAGGAAGGACGGGGAATTAGTGGGAAGTTGGTGGGCCATAGTAAAATGAAGGATTAGGAGCCAGGGGGTGAGAAAACCAGTTAATAAGAAGCCGTAAGCGGGTTGAAGATGTGTGAGAAATAGAGGGTTGTAAAGGACTGAGGCTAAAGAGGTCAGAGCATGTGAGGGATGAATGTCAGAGCTGCTCTGAGAACAGTGAGTTCAACTTCTTGACACTTTTGGTTCAAACCACACCTGCAGCCTTTAGGCCTTTAAGCCTAACACTCCCACCAATCAGAGCATGTTACTGCATTCCTGAGCTGCAGTCTTGGTCATCGTGGATATCTTTCTCAATCTTTAACATTCCTGGTGCAATTTCTAAACACCACACATAAAGTAAGGGCCAGCTAAATAGGTACTATCATAAACTGTTCATCCAAATGATAAAATAGGAGAACTATCCAAGTCTTCATCCCAATCCCCAACATTACAGTTCCCTCTTCACACATGAACTCACACCCAGTATCTTGGCCCGGCAGCGGCTGCAAGTTGGAGCAAAGAACTCTTCATAGCAGTGTTCACAGTACACATATCCCTTTTCCTCCACAAAGCCTATATCTGCCAGGGAAGTGTGGCAATGGGCACAGTTAAATTCCTCTTTGTGCCACGATTTTCCCATCGCAACCAAAAATGGCCCTCTGAAAGAAAAAACAAGCAGGCGGAAGTTACGTTATAAACTGGTAATAAAAAAATAGATATAACAAAACAATAGTAATTACTAACTTTATCCTGACATCTGCTCAACACATCAATAGTATTATTAATTCCTTACATTACATATGCATGTCAACACTTATATTATAAACGAATCATCACTATGAAGTTATTTAGTTATTCATAGTCTTCAGTATACAGTATGATGTATTTTGGGCATCTCTCCATACATTCGCTGTACCAGTACATACCTGCTTTGTTCTATTTAGAGTGATGGGAGGGATGGTGTGATTTATCAGAGTTATTGTGAGAGAGACAGAATACACCCTGAATAGTTTGACAGTCCATCACACAGTGACACACAAGAAAATCCACCATGTAGATGATGATCAACTTAAAACCACTCGTTAACTTAACTAACACAGTATTACTACTGTGAGAGGAAACCAAAGCAACCACAAGAAAAAAAAAAATATAAGTGTACATAGAAGAACATGCAAATTTCCTTCAGGTGAAACTTTTTGAATATTCCAAAAAACAAGTTATATCTGTAGCCTATTTCACCAGTTATTTTTAGCCTAAAAGCTACTTGCTGTTTTAATGACTGTGCATCTCATAATACAGAATCAAATCTTAAAACTAGAAAGTTCCTGGAAAAACTTTTGACAGGGACTGCCACATGGCGGCCATTTTAACTTTTTGATTTGACTGTACCATGCGTTGGGGTTCGCTCTCAGCTACCATCATACCAAATTTCAAGTCAATTAGGCAAAAAGAAAAATAAACAAACGAGTTATGGTCTTTTTGTTTAAGCTTTTACGGCCATCTTGCATTTTTATATTTGATCTCAGAATGTGTCATGTGTCGCTGTCAGGTACCACCACACCAAATTTCAGCCCAGTACCTTTTAAAACAGCTAAGTTAAAGTACTTTTTTTCCCATTTAGCTAAGGTGGCCATCTTGGATTCTTGATTTACGTTAGGAATGTATAACAACTCGCTCTCAGCTACGACCAAACCAAATTTCAGCTCAGTATCTCTTAGAATGGCTGAGTAATAGTCAATTTAGTGTTTTCTGAGGTAGCTGTGGCAGCCATCTTGAATCAAAATGACTCCAAATGTTAATCACTTAGGTCTATCTGATGATTACTTTCTGTGAGTTAACAAAAATGGACACTGTCCATGTTCTGAGTTCTGTCCATGTTTTTCAATGAGAAAAATTACATCTTTGTTTGCAAATTACGTCGCCATGATACCTCGAAATGCCAATAAAAGTAGAGGTGCACATCACTGTGATGAGTCAGTCGTTTTGATGTAATATTTGTGCGGGTACATTATGGTTCGCGCTGCATTAAAGTTGAAAGAGCCTTTTCAGGTGGATAATAAAAGGTGGCTGCCTTTCTAGGCAGTCCCTAATAAAATCAAGTGGCTTTAAAAAGAGTGTATATTAGTACTGGTTATATAAGAAATACACATAAATATAAAAATATTAGCATATGGTATATTTTTTACAAATCAAATTAGTGTCTCATGATTAACTGACTCATTGTTTCTGTCTTCCGTTGAAACAAATCAACACTTGAGACATCTAAGAATGTGACGCTGACTTGTTTCCACTCAGACAGCACCATGGCCCTATCTACTGGGAATTAAGTAAAAATGCAGCAGGCTAATCACTGTGCTTATCTCAGCTTGCTCTGACAGTGGAGCGAGTTGTCAGCTATTAGCTCAGGAGCAATGTGATACCTGGTGACATCCAACACTGTGTGACACAGCTGCAGATAACGTTTAGGTTTAGGTCAGTCTGCTGGTGGACAAAAGGAAAGGTTGGCAGGAGAAAGAAAAAATTGTGACTGTCTATGTTGCATTTTTGCGTGCAACACTTACTAAATAACTTCTTTAGACTACAACATTTTGTGAGATTTCACTTTCAAATGTATTTCATCTAAATAATTCCCTTTCCTTTTAACACACAGCAGCTGTTTGTCACATTATCATCAGGAGCTTAAATTCTTGTTTGTGTACAAAGTATATCACATCGTTACCGGTAATTGTTAATATTAAATGCTAAAGTTAAATTGAAAGATAAAAATAACTGAAACAGAAAACTTAAAAAAATATTATTTATTTATTTATTTATTTATTTTTAATAGCTCAGGGCCTTTCTCTGTGGAGTTTTCATGTTCTCTCTGTGCACACATGGGTTTTCTCTAAGTACGCCGTTTTCCTCCCCCAGACCAAAAACGATTGGAAACTCTAAATTGTCCCTAGGTGTGAGTGAGAGAGTGAATTATTGTTTGTCTCATTTGTCTTTATGTGTCCCTGTGATGGACTGTAGACCTGTCCAGGATGTCCCCCGCCTCTCCCACAGTGACTGCCGGATATGGGCACCAGTGACCTCTGTGACCCGAAAAGGAAGAATGGATGATGGATGGATGTTTGTCAAGCTTTGGTTGAACCTAATTCTCCAGCCCCTCAACCATCAGAAGTATTTCTACAGTTCCACTTAAGGCTTTTATTCAACTTTATGTAAGTTATTTTTTTAGGTACCCAAATGTAGCAGCAACTAATTCAAGTGTAACTGTGTTTTCTTTCCAATGCTTCATTTGTTTAATGTAACATGTGTTGTCATTCTTACACTTACACATTCAATTATGTCTATAGTTACTGTTTAACCTTTTGCAGTGGTTTCTACGATGGTCCCGAGGTTTAAAACACAACTACAAATAAAAAAAATAAAAATAAAAAAAATTGCATTTGAAAAATCACAACATTTGAAAAATCACGTTTGAAAGAAACACAATTACATTAAGTGAAACTGGAACTGGTAAGCTTCATATTTACTGTACTTACCGCTGTACACTTCACTCCGCTGAATAAGTTGCATCAGTCCAAAAATCTCCAATATAGTGTAAAAAAACATATATAAGTCGCTTTGTTGTATACAGTAAGTCACATCTGTTATGTGTCACGCTGACATGTCGTGTTTGTTATGCGTCACCGCTGACCACCCGGACACATAGGCCAAAAATTGATTGGCTGCCAAAATGGCGGCTGCAGGAACGTGCACGAGAGGACTTTAACAAGAATTTAACAAGCTTAACACTTAAAAACAATTATTTGTTTGCTCAAAATTATAGCAAAATTGTGACTCAATTGTGACAAAATTGTGACCCTTAATAAATGCACTTTGATGGTCAAATCAGCTGCATTTCGCCTGGGCGTCGTGGCAAAATTCAGCTGATTTGACGTTTGCTCCAGGAGTTCCAGAGCGAGACGAAGGTGTATATGGCAAGCCAAGTGTCTCATTAATAGCCACTTTTATCTATTAATGAGACACTTGGCTTGCCATAATGCGCGAGGGCCCTCTAGCGGCTGCAGATGGTAATGTGTAATATTTTTAATGTCAGAATGAATGAAATCATCAGATCTCAGCCAAAAATTGGGTTATAAATATGGGGGGAAACAATGTAAATTTGTTGCTTCAGCATACATGTATAAGTCATAGGACTTGCAAATTTATACAAAGAGGGGCGACTTATGCACCGGCAAATACGGCAGTTCATCTTTCTCTATTTCCTTTTGGTCCTTCTGTACTGCATATGTTTTGAATCTTGGAATTTTTTTATTTTTATTTTTTTATTTAGTTCAATAATTTTGTGGGGTCAAAATAATTTTCTTGTATTTTTTCCAATGGAACACTGGAAACTTTCATGCGCATAGCCATGTAAACAGATAGAAATAACATGGTTATCCTATTGATTTTGTGTTAGTGTGTCTGCGTCGTAATGACTTTATATGTCTGTCTGCTAATTAAAAAAATGCATATTTAGTGATCAATGCCATAAACTAAATGTCAGTTCTAATTGTTTTACTTGATTTAAAATAAGCACAGTTACACTAGCCAGAATGTTTGTCCTTTACCTGATGACCCTGTTGCAGTGGGCACACATGGGTGTTCGCATCCCAGCAGGAAAATGTTCTGCCATTTGAACCAGCGTGTCCTCATCTTTAGGGTGGGGCTGAGGTGCAGGTCGGGTTGGTACAGGACCCCTCAAGACAGAACTGGTATTACCCTTCAATCCAAACGAAGAGGAGACCAAACCTTGACCTAAAGGAGGACACAAAAGGCTGCACATATGAACGGAATGGTGAAAGTAAAGAATCTGATATAAACTAGACGAAAGCAACTGTCGTATCCAAAGTGTTGTTTTAAAGTTTCTTTTCAGGTTGGTAACTTTACCTTCTGACGACCCACCTGACAGGTGTCGTGCTGTCGGCAGCCTGTTCGTCATTACTGTCACAGTCACACATTCATCACAAAAGTCTTGAAAAACAAACAGGATATTTTTTGGCTTTCAGCACATTCCTAAGGTGTGTGTGCGTGAACACACATGACCCAGTGCAAACACACACAGACCACCAAGACATGCTGTCTACGAGAACTATGACACTTGGCTAAACATGTAAGTTGTTTTTAATCATCTCAACAGTGTGAATGGAAGTGTTGGTGTAAGGGATGCACAGACTCATCGTTCAAGTATGTTTGTGAGTTAGAGATAAAGACAGTGTTGGTTCTTCCTTTTTCTTTGACCTAATAAAAATATGCTATTTATTTAACTGTTTTTTTTTAACGATTGTGTAAAACGTATATTTGAGATCCATGAAGACTTTACAGAAACAATAAATCAAACTGCTTTCCTAGTAATGTTTTTGTTTTGCTTTCAGTATCAAATTGCTGCACACCAACAGTTTATTGTCAAATAACTTTCCAGTGCAAAACTTGATCTTTCTCTCTGTTGATGCTGTTATTCGTAATTCAAGCACACACTTTACAGGACAAAATGCTGAAGGTGGAGCAGGAACATTTAGGGATTAGAGTCAAAATACTAATTTATTTCCATACCTGCTTAATAATGTGCAGCGCTGAGACGGAGCTGGAGCATATCTTAGTTATCACTGGGCAAAAACCAGGACTGACAGATGGATAGTTTATTATAAGGCCAACAAGAAAACACACAGTCCAAACAAGAATCCATGAAAAATTCAACATGAAACAAACATTCAAATGTACAGACTAGTAGGAGCAAACTGGAGATTAAAATCTGCACAAGAAGACAGTCTCCACACAAAACCCCCAGCAAAAACTCAGAGATCCTTCTTGTTATAATCCCAAGGTGCAAATCATTACACTGCTTTTCTGCAGTGCTAATTATTATTAAAAATAATTTTAAAAAATTGCATTATTTTTGTTTAAGTAGCGACGCCACTGAACTGAGACAGTGGCTTAAATCTGCTGATGTTCTACATGACTGCTTTCCATGACCCTGTGTCCCTGTGATAATGTGTTTTTTTGTTTGTTTGTTTGTTTATATTAGCTTATTAATTATTAGATATTAGAGAAATAATTATTTCTTTGCAAAGAAACACACAATGTAAAAAATGTATGTACTCTGTATCAAGAAAGTCACACTGAAATATTTATTACTATACTGAACAAGTTAGACACTGATGTCATACTCACTGAAAACCCCCTAAACGCTTTATTTGAATAACTTCCAACAGTTTCTTTCAATTTGTAATATTTTTCTAACATGTTACCGCTGCACAGGTTACAAAGCAAGGTGTCTTGAACAAATCTGGACCTGCTTTATGGCCGTCAGAGGCAAACGATGAGGAGATGGAAGTCTGCAGTGACCTATTTCATAACATGTCCAGCCTCAGCCATGGAAACGAGGCCTTTTCCACTCTTAAATGAGCTGAAACAGCAGTCTGTTCCACACCTGCCACCCCATCCTCATGCTTTTTTTCTGTTGATACAGACCAAAATAGATTTTGCTCATTTGTTTTCATTTGGGCCATTTTTTTAAGGATTTTATTAGGGAAATGTGTCTCTTTAGGTGTGCATAACGTCTCCAAGACGTGAGCTGAGAAAACCCCTTTAGTCTGATTATACTTCCACAAGTTAATGTAGTGTAAAAAAGTACTGCAGAATGTTTTCTGTGAAAGCAATATACAGGAAGCCTAAGAAAAAACAGCATTGGCAGCATTAGTGCCATGATTAATGTACCATCCCACACATTTTATGCAGCCTTGGCAATAAAACAGTAATTTGTTACACATCAGAGTCTCTTTGTTCGTAATTCTGCACTGAGTTAATGGGAAACAAACTTATTTTGTTGTAAAACCAGGTTCATAAATCAGATTTCATAAAGTGTACAATAACAACAGCTGGCAGTATTTGTAAGTGTGGCTCACTCAATGTGTGACTGAGTGAAAAGGCAAATGTAAAACCATCAGATGTTTGGCTGAGGATGAGAGAAAGATCACGCTCAGTGTTTACCGTAGTTTGGAGCAGCTCCTTTGATCATAGTCTTGACAACTGCAGACTCGTGTGAGCTGAGTCCAGGCTCCTCAGCATCCTCACTGCACAGACAGATAAAACACAGACTGCATTTAAACATGTTTCACATCACGTAATTAACTATGCTACGACTAATTCAGTGT
This sequence comes from Hypsolebias coamazonicus, assembly GCA_032273985.1. Classification (NCBI taxonomy): domain Eukaryota; kingdom Metazoa; phylum Chordata; class Actinopteri; order Cyprinodontiformes; family Rivulidae; genus Hypsolebias; species Hypsolebias coamazonicus. The sequence goes on from JAVCKU010000002.1 coordinate 4,979,633, forward strand.
TCATTTCTTACTCTGCCTGCTTAAAGAACAAAATGCATCTAATATTTGTCAAGAAAAAGAGCCTTGACATAATGTTTCACTGCTTTCCTTATTTGCAGTCTAACAAATGAGTCTCATTTATAGCCACAGATGAGAGCAAGAGACCACAGTGGAGGAAAACACGGCATGATGTCATGTCAAAAAGTTCCCATTACAAATGGACTTTGGACACATGACAGCCGAACAGATGTAGTGAAGAAAAGGTCCAGATCCAGTAATTACATCATAGATTCACTAAGAAACTGTAACAAACATGCACCTATACATTTTATGACCATAACAGATACTCAAAACACACAATTTTGTAGATTTTCTTTAAAGTTATAAATTGACAAACTGTATCAACGTATGGAAATTTAATTTTATGACACTACAATTTATGTTTTTGGACTATTCAGTAAAGTTTTATATTGATCACAGATAAACATCTAAACACTAGAACTGAACATAGACAATAAGGTCATGGGAACTCAGTTACTATAAAAAAACACAAATTTGACGTTAAATTGACACATTTAAATAAACTGATACATTGTAAAAGATAGCATAAATAGTATGAGGGAACATATTTATTTTGAAGAGCAAAGTCTTTACTGAACTTTAAGTTTAGATGGTTCTTCTCGTCCTAAGCATTTCATTACATTGTCAAAGTCAACTTTATTGTCAAAACTGCAATATGTATAAGACATATACAAGATTGAAATTACATTACTCTCAGACCCCTAGTGCAACAATAACCATTTAAACATTAAAGCATTTAATAAACATTAGCATAAAATGAAATAATAAAAGTAATAAAAGTGTGATACTGTCCTGAATTGTAGCATAGCAGTATAAAAATTGTTGACCATGTGTTGTGTTGATTTTACACATGACAAATAAATCTAATCTAACCTAATGTTTTTTGTTAGGAAAACAAAGTGAGCTTTACATACATTTAGGACACAATCACAAATACTGTACGTATTACTTTTTTTTATTTTTTTTACTCACACTACATCACACTT
>JAVCKU010000002.1:5144361-5158618 GCA_032273985.1 Hypsolebias coamazonicus
AAATGTGACACAAGTTTAATTTAATTTAAAACATGAAACAAACTACTCTTAACAATACTTGCATTTTTTTTTTTTTTTGCACAAATGGTCACACTTCAAGTATAGAGCAAGCATTCGTACTAACCAGTAGTCTGCCAAGCAGACTGAGCAACAACTCTGCAGCAGGCCACTCAGGTTTGTTTACTGTTGACAACAGGTCCTGGACAAAGTTCTCAAACAGCGGCCGATAATCTTCTTCCCCCTGTTTGCTGCCACATCTGAAGGCAGGGAAAGTGGTAGAAAGCAGGAGTAGGGAGACAACGACAATAGAAATAACAAAAAAGGTCTGATGAGAAAGTCTTTGGTGGACAATAATAAACTCCAAAGAGGCAAAAACAGAGAAAATTAAACCAATTCAACAAAATGTTTAAGAAATCCAAACATTATAAAAGCAATCGATGTTCATTAGATTATTTATAAATAGTGGGAGCCATTAAGATTGAAGAAAACACTCAAAACTTAAAATAAAAGTTTTAATTACCGTAATCATAAGTCTTTACTGTAGATAAATTCTAAAATTGATTAGATGACCCACTAACACAATCAAAAGTTGCACAGTTAATATAAAACATATATACTGTAGGATGAAATAGTAATTACTTTTTAAGGAAGACTGAGAGGAAATTTTGCGCTGTTCTCATTGCCGTCTCATAAGAGTTGGTTATCAAGACGTCCTGATCCACCTAAAAGAGAAAAAATGTCCTTAAAAAACTTTCTAAAGCTGATGTTGCACTAAAGGACAGATTAGACTCCCTCTTACCTTGTTGTCATACTCTTCAAAAACATCCTTGTCACTGGGAAGATGGACCACACATTGGATCAACTGCAGCACTAGAGCTGTTACCATCTGAATGTACATCGGTTCTCCATCCTGGTCTGAGCTGTTTAGTCTTAAGACACAAAAGGTTAGGATAATTGGCATGTGGTCATTCCTGCCAGTCTAAATACATGACAAGATGGAATTTGAAACTCAAGACACTGAAAAATGTTCCCCTCCCACCATGAATATTTTTCTCATTGAAGTCTTCTACAGTAGCCATGCCTCAAAAAAGTACATTCCTGTATTCATAAAACAGCAAACATAAATAAGTGTAAACAGATGTTTTAACAAAGTACCTGAAGTTCCTTAGGGAGCGTTTGCTGGTGGGTAATCTTGCCAAAGATGTAAAGATTTCCTCCAAGATAAGCTGCCGATGCTTCTCGTAACGTGAGAAAACCTGAGGAGACAGGAAATTATCTATGAGTTTATAGTTGGAAAGAAAAAAAATAAAAATAAAACTAATGTTTAAACTGTGACCCAACAGCATGATTCAATAGTCTTTAGAGCAGCAAGGACTCACCGCTGTGACAAGTTTAATGGCACATAACTGCAGCTCACTGACATTCTCCACAAAAAATGGAGTGATTCCCATAGAAGAAACCTGTAAGTTCAAAAAAGATGAGAAAAAATTGTTTGATGTTCTAAATTGATGACTGTAACACAACATGTTAGTAAATATGTTTTATTTATTTTTTTTTACCTGGAGGATGGTGGTGTCTGTAAGCAGCTGGATTTCTAGGAGCTCTGAAATGTTGCTGACAATGTCACAAATTTTGTTGTACAACATTATAATGACACGTTGCTTGTGTGTGGAGCATTTTGCACGCTTTGCCCTGGAGCTCAACATGCCACCTAGACAAATAAGGATAGCAAAGTTTAAAACAATATTACTTGCTTCTTGTTCTTTTGGTCATGAATAAAAAAAAAAATACAGTGATCCTTCACCTATAACGGGGACATTCCAGAGACCCCCACTATAGGCAAAATCCACCAAGTAGCAGCGTTATATTTATTTATATATATTTAAGGCTTTATAAACCCTTCCCACACTCCTACAAACCTTTCCCACTCTCTTATTAACCTTTCCTTGTAAGAAATTTAGCAGATAACCCAAAAGTTCAACCAGACACAGAACACATTCAATAAGTTTTATTTTGAAAAGACTGGTGGGAGTCAGCACACGTCTGTGGAAACACACTGGAAAGTTGTCGCAAGGTGAAACAGGAAAGTCCAGGGCACAGAAACTTGGTCAGGATGAGGGTATCAGTCAAGAGCATGAGATAATTGCAAGGATTTCAATAATCTGGTGCCGACAGAGAACAGGGGAGTGCTTAATGCTACGGCCACCAGGTGAGAAGAGTTATGCTACTCACAGCGTAGCAAGTGGGCGTGGTGAACAAACAGGCATGAATCATGACATCCCCACTCTCTTACAAACACTTCATGTGCTCTTAAACACTGGTGATGAAGATGGTGATGATGAGATGAATGTACAGTATTGCACAGCATGTACAGTACACACAATATAAAAAATGGGGTTTTAAAAAACCACGATACAGTAAAGTCTCAAGAACTGAACATCGATAGTGAGGGGATGACTGTAGTTATTAGCAACTCTCAAGAATGAAAAGTTATTTCACAAATTTGAAATGAATTTGATTAATCTCCTATTTAATAGATTATAAGCTCTTCAAAGATCGCTCAATGAAAACAACTCAAAACAGTGGCCTGATATCTTAAGGAAAAAAAAAATCCTGCAACCTACAACATCCAAAAATGGCACAAAAAAATCCAACATTTCAACACCAGAAGGCCAGATGAGATTCAGTTGTCATTCAGAAGTTTTAAAAATGTAATAATAAAATGTAATAATAAAATTAGGAGTGTTTAAAGGTCAAGGGGGAAAAAAAACAATTTAATCAAAATAATAATATTACCTCCATGTGGGTCCACCCTGTAGACAGGATCATACTGTGGGTACAAGGTGTTCTGAAGGTGGAACTTGGTGTACTGTAGAATCCGCTCAATCACGTCTTCAATGTAGACAGCCTTAGGCATGTGCATTGAGGTCATGACATTAAGAGCTGTCAGACAGGCATCTGCAGATTTTGTGACTCTCTCCATTATTAGATCTCTCCAAAGTCTCTCCTCATCTTCAGCATCTTGATCCTGAGAAAGGAGAAGAGGAAAAAAAAACAACATTAAAGGACTGACAGTTTTAGCCTTGCCACCAAAAAATCTTTAGTGTAACTTAATAATAATCTGCTGTTATTAGTAACATTATATGAATCAGAGAAGGAACTTACATGATTCATCAAGGTAGAGAGCTTGGATCCATCCTGGATGTTCTTTTCTAGGATGTTCAGAAGCTTCACTAACTTGTCTGATGGGATCTACAAGAACAACAATATTATTTAAGCCCACATCTGAAATATAATCACACCAAGTTTAACCATCACATTAATATAAACTATACCCTGCTTGTGATGCCCATGGCTTTGATTTTGGCTGACTCACTGCCCAGCTCATTCAATTGGTGTTTACCGAGCAGCAATTCCTGAGGTATCTCATCATCATCTGCTGTAGGAAACCATAAAAACATTAGGCAAAATATAAAATGAGGACTAAATCTACCTGCAAACCTAGTTTAAAGGTTATAAACTAATAAATAATCACCCATGGTAGTGAAATCCACATCCTCCAGATTTTCTAGTATGTTGTCAATGCTTGCTGAGAACCTCTTGAATGTGGATGAGTCCATTAGCTCTTCTTGGGTTAGTTTGGGCTCATATGCTTTCCTTTTCTTCTGCTTCTCCTTCATCTTCATTTTTCTGGCAACTGAATGAGAGAATAATTTATTATAGATCTCAAGGTACTCGTTACGTGACACATTAAAAGATCTACATTTGTTGCTTAACTTCTGATTGACGGTAAAATACTGATAAATTTGCTTTAAAAGAAAGCAAATTACATATTACAATTCCTATGTAGAATTCAAAAACATTACCACTACCAAAACAACCACCGCCCCCTACCAAAAAAAAAAAAAAAAGGTAGAATTCATACCTTCACTCATGCTGGGTGGTGGTGAGTCTTCATCAGAGGAATCGCGGTAGCGGCTCCCTGAGCCTCGCCGGCTGTCTCGGTGCCCACTTTTCCGGTGGTCCCCTGAACCCCGTCGCTCTCTTTCTTCAAATTCCCAGGTTCTGTCTTTGTCTCGTCTGTGACGCTTCCTGGCCGCTGTAAAGATTTAACAACAAAATCAGATCCTTATACCTAAAAACCAGCATACACCAGTACCTGCTACACTGTCATTAATCCATGTAGTCTTTAAATGTCAATTTAGGTTTTACTCATGTATCATATATGACATGCAGGTTAAAACACTGTAATGCAGTTTTCATATGACAGGGATCTACAAGTAGTAGGAAAAATACCGTATACACAAACCAGATTCCAAAAAGTTGGGACACTAAACAGATTGTGAATAAAAACTGAATGCAATGATGTGGAGATGGTAAATGTCAATATTTTATCTGTAATAGAACATAGATGACAGATCAAAAGTTTAATCTGAGTAAATGTAACATTTTAAAGGAAAAATATGTTGATTCAAAATTTCACAGTGTCAACAAATCCCAAAAAAGTTGGGACAAGTAGCAATAAGTGGCTGGAAAAAGGAAACTGAGCATATAACGAACAGCTGGAAGACCAGTTAACACTAATTAGGTCAATTGACGACAAAACCCAAAAAAAAACATAAAATGCTACATAAAAAAGACAACGTAAGGTGTGATGACGTCACTTGGGGCGGCGCCCTAAGTCCGAGTTGCCGTAGGTCGGGGGAGCCGTAACTCTGGGACAACCTGTATACTGTATGTATAATGAAATTGTACAAATATCCATTTCATATTGTATATTAGTGTATTTTCTACATATATGTAAAACTAAGTCATAAAACTGAAAGCTTGACAGAATAAGAAGAATCAAGGTTCAAGGCGATTATTGTCATTCACATCACTTTGTACTTTGTACATGAGGTGGGACGAAATTGTGTACACAGATTAAGCAAGCAATTCAAAATATATCACTCAAATAAGGAATCTCAAATACAATAGTTTCAAGTTCAAATCAGAATAACATTTTTTACTGCTTCATCTGCTCTAACCCATCACAGCAAGGCCATCACTGATCCTCCAGCCAAAGCAAAACTCTACAAGGACAGCTGGGAGTTTGACCTATATGTGGACGAACTGAACAGTGCCATATGCAGTGAGATATTCAGACATCAAAGCTGGATCCAGTTTTATTACACGTGGGCAGGCTTTAAAAACTACAACCTTGTTGTGCGGGTAAATATAACCGAGAGCTGCTCTGTTCTTCTAAAACCTCTGTCCTCTTCGTGCAATGAACTTCTCCTGGATGCTACTGTAGTTTACTTTCTTCTTACATATTTTTCCAATGAAAAGTTATCACAGAATCACATCACATTGTCTTTGGTTTTGACTTTAAACTATTTAAAAAGTTGAGCACACATGTAGACTCATGATACAAGCACAATCAATAAGTCTATCGTCATGAAAGTGGTAGCCACTCTGATGCTTGGTTTGATCTGTCAAGACCAATACCCAAAGTGGGCCAGTACTCGTCAGTACTTAGTGTATGCACTTTTAAGCTTTTGATGTTAGCATATCCCCATTTTTTTCAAAAAACCTGCCAGTGTCACCAGCTGTAAGCTACACAACTGTTAAAAACTGTTAGTCAAAGGGCATCAATTGAAAACAGGAAGTCATTATGACTCACTTTGCTTCTGTTTGGGTTAAGGACATCATGTTCTACACACATGTCTGGATGTATCAAAACAAATGTGAAAGTACAGTGGCTGACAGGTCCAAACAAGCGGCAAACAACTAAATACACAGCAAACAGTGTCAGTCAAAGTGTGCTTATACACACACTTTTGACCTGCGATGAGAATGTGTTTCCCTCTAGGGGTGTAACAATACATACATTTAAATTGATATATCAATTAAATAATTAATGATTCAATTATACTGTGGCAAAACTAAAACATCAATTCATATCGTCATCTTTAAAATACACTTTTATTTTGAAATTCACAAGGCACATCTGTGTCACCATATCCATGCACGGCTGTGCTCTGCAGCCACCTCAGCAACATGGCAGACGAGGCAGAAAACACAGAAAATGAAATTCACTCCCCTGCTGGATTTAAATCAACTCTGTGGAAAAATTTTGTTTCCAACAGAAGAAGGAGGCTCAACAGACAAAACTCATGTCGTGTGCAACAGATGCCAGTTTGAGTTCAAATACTCAGGAAACAACAAATGTGTCCATTCACCTGAAGAAGAGACATGGCATTGATATCCATGTTATTCATTGTTGTTTACAACTGAAAGGTAATCAGGACACTTTTAAGTTAACTAGTTTAAAACATGCACTTAAACTTGAGAAATGTGAGATTATACTGAACAGGTCATTTATTTTTATTTTTTCATTAAGAAAAAAAGTTTTTTATTTAAATGCCTGGTGCCTGTAATAAGAAATAAAATGGTAAAATCATATTTGAATTGGTTTTTAAATTTATTTATATGTAAATGAGATGGGCAGTTGATATCACAATATATCCATCGCAGACTTGTAAATCCAATACAATCAAAATCGTATTGTGACAGACTTAGTGATATTGAGAAAAATCGTATCGTCATGCGACTAACTCAATATAATATCGTATAGTGGTAAAGCTGGTGAGTTACACCTCTAATCACTGACCGAACTGTTCAAAGGTATTACTCTATATGAACATAATTCAAGATGGCACACGGAAATAACTCGAGCAGTAACGGAGTTAATAGCGAAAGACATGATGCCCATTAATATAGTGACCAAGCCTGGGTTTACAGCTTTGGTGAACACAGTGGATAGGCGGTACAGGATGCCCTCACACACATTTTAGCCAAGTTGCTGTCCTACAGCTATACAAAAAAATGCAAAAACAAAGTTGCGGCGGAGCTGAAAACTGTATTTTATTTGCAACTGAAACAGATGAATGGCTTGGGTTTGTTGAAAAATACATGAGAAGAAGACATTGAAAAATAATTGCATATTAATTTGCAATATTCAGGTTTAAAAAAATCGCAATTAGAATATTTTCCAGAATCATTCATCCCTAAATGAAACAGGCATTGGGTATAGAGACATGTTGCAGCTAGTCCTGCTTCCTTTATATTTTATTTTATTACCAGTTCAAGGGCTCAGTAGAGTGGGGTGCCAATAAAGCTGAACTTACCTGTGACTAGTTTCTACTCTGTGATCCTTTCAAAATAAATTACTATAGCAAAAACAGATGCTTGGATGTTCTGCACTGTTTTATTTGTTTATTTTTCTTTTTTTTCTTTTGGAGAAGTAGTAGGCATTAGCTATATATATATAAAACGGTCATGGCAACTGTAATAAGGTTTGGAATTTGACCGTCACTAAAATAACACAGATCTCTGCTGATTCAGGCCTTAACAAATGTTAATTTCTATCAGAGATTTGTCTTTTTTTCTGTTTTGGTTGAAAATTTTAAATTTGAGGAAAAGTTCAGTGTTTCCCCTACCATTTTCCAAAGAGGGCGCCCTGCCCTGTCAACAGAACCGAGCACCTCGCCTACTGAAATGTTCTTCACCCAACAACTTCCTCCGCATCAACAACTGCTGGCACTAACCAAGCGCTAAGCTAGCGGTGCGCAGTACAGACACAAAGACATGAGCGCCCTGCTAAGACAACTGACTGAGTGGAATAACTGCAGTAGCATCAGCTCATGGCCTGAACGCAGTGTAATCTCGCTGGAGTGCTCTGTATGTGACTCTAGTCCGAACTGATGAAGACATTTGTCCCCACTGGTCATTTGGCGGATATCAAGATAACTCTGCATCTTTTGTTTGTGTCTTTCTCTTTTCCAAGGCAAGGCCATCTATCCATGGTGGTGCAGCTCATGAAATATGGTGCAGACCCATCTTTGATCGACGGCGAGGGCTGCAGCTGCGTCCATCTGGCTGCCCAGTTTGGTCACACTTCCATTGTGGCCTACCTCATTGCTAAAGGACAGGTGGGAAGAACAACACTGCAGAAACAGAAACACACTTGTCTTAGAGGGTTAGCTTGTCCCATCAGAACATGGGGTTGATCAATGAATTGTTTTATAAATATGAACTTACGTCTACATTCTGTTTTAATATTTGTTTTTATATTACCAGTGCCCTCCATCAGGGGGCGCTCTTTTTCTTCCTTTTTCTCCTCACCTCCGAACAGCTCCTCTACCCTTCAGTAGTCTTATCCTATATTTTCTGTGTGACAGGATGTGGACATGATGGATCAAAATGGCATGACTCCTCTCATGTGGGCAGCTTACAGGACACACAGGTAGACATGTTTGGAATGGGATAGGAAATATGCATAAATCCATCCTACACACCAGAACATGACTTAGCTCTCTTATCTCTGTAATGGAACACTGAATGTTTAACCTCAGCGTTCAGAGTTATTGTAACTATAACTAGTATGTAGTTATTGAGGTTGAAACACAAAATCTAACTTTTTTCTTCACCTGGAGTTTTTTATTTATATTTTTGTGTTCGATTTTGAAAAATCGAATGATGCTCTAGAATAAAGTCTTACCTTCTGTCAGTTCAAGGTTGATGATGGTAACACCAAAAAAAAAAAAAAAAAAGTTCTGGACTTGTTCTCCTGTTCATGAGTTTGATTTAAACATCAAAAGGCTGTAACTCCTGAATGCTTCAAGACAAAGTCTTCATCGAGGTCTTCAGTGAAAGATGATAACCAAATGAATCACATTCTATTTCCACAGTCACTGTTAGCATGACTAAAATACTGCAGGTCGTGCATAAACTGTCAGAGGACAAACTGCAAATAAAAGTTTATAAAAGTTTCCACTTCCTGTTGAAGAACAATGCGTCCTCCTTCAATCAACACACCTTATTCCACTGAATCCACAGAAGCTCCATCACTTGCTTTTATTAGCCGTTTCCTTATCAACTCCACCACCTCGTCACAGCTTCAAATTTCTGCACAGCTTGTCATATTTAAGTTGAGAACAAAAACGGAAAACAAACTCTTGCACTTTTACGCACAAGCATGCAGTAGATGGTTGCAATATTTCCGAGTGGACTTCCTGAAGTCATTTTGGGAACACCTGCTCATCCAGAACCATGACAAGAATTTGACTGGCTGTGTGCCTGTAGCATCAGAACCAGCGTCGGAGCTACAATATCAGATCTGTATGCAACAAAGACTACTGGTATATGTGTGTCTTTTCACACAATCGTTGAATATTATTAGCTTTGAAGAGACCATAGAATGACCCAGTTGATAAGACAAGTGTCAATCAGAAGGGGCGGGTCGTTCTAATTCAAGGCTATAGACACCTCTGGTGGGGGCGCTGCCAGTTGAGGTGTAGCTGGAAGTCAACCAGGAAGCAGTGTTTCCATCATGTTGCCATGGTGATGCACCACAGCAGGAAGTAGATCAGTAAGACAGCACCATAAACTGATTCAGAATACCATAATTCTCAGACTACAGAACACATCTGTCTCTAAGCTGCACATACTAAACATAAGATAAATTGTAATTTTATACATAATAAGATACTCCGGTAATTTAGCTGTGGTCTTAGCTCTTTCTTGTTGTAGTACGAGAATCGGCCACTAGATGGCATTTCAGACAATACTGTAGCTTGCTTTCAACACACGTTCAGACTGCATGATCATCACAAGTCTTCATGAAGCTTCACTCTCTGACTCATGATCAAAACCATTAAACCTTCAAAATGAATACAAGAACTATCTAAGCATAATCACTGGACAGAACAGTGCCAAACACCTATGTAACTAAAATTATTTAAAAATTAACATACAAGTAAATATTACCCAGAAGTCTTATTAAGGTCATGTGACCGGAACCCAACTATTACCTGTAAAATACGGTAAATATTCATTAAATTAGTACCATTGATTTCTATTTTTAAATACTTTTGGTAACAGTTGCTGTTTTAAAATGTACTTTCTAAATAAATTTGACAGGATTTCTACTCAGCAGAGCTCATAACGAGGAGGGAGGAAGGGGAAGAGACCCCCTCCCCACATCTCCTCCGTTCTGTGCTGAGCTTAAATGAGATACTGGTATTTAAACACACATTTACCATACACAGATTTTTTTTTATGTTTATTTAAATATGTATCAGTCTTGAATGACTGCTTTAAAAATAAATCTGACTTCACTTCTCCACTGCTGTCCTCTCATGATGGGGGTGGGTGGGGACTCGAATCCCTCCTGTTATCTCCGTTCGGATGCGAGTTTAAAATGAAATCCCGGTATTTAAACACATATTTACCGTACACAGAAAGATGTCACACAGAAATAATTTTAAAACTTTTATTAAAACGTACCAGACTCGACTGCTTTGCGTTTCCAATGCCCGACCATTGACACTTCGGTGCAAAGCTTACGGGCAGCAGCTGTTTTCTTCTTAGACAGCCGATCGATCACGTTTAACTTGAAAGTTTCAGTGTAAGAAATTCTCCTCATGTTTTCCGTTATCGCTGAACAAATGAACAAGTCTGTGCATGAAGTGCAAAATATGGTAACGATCTGAAGAAATTAATTCACGTCTATCTTGGGGGATGGTCCTCAAGAGCACCTCATTGGTCATTCAGGCTAGACTTCTGATCACATGATGACAGAGTGGGTGGAGTTATTGTTAGGTATTTGAAACCCCGAGCAAGAGTCATTGTACATGTGGATACCTGAGGTCATTCACTGTATCACGAACACCTGTCCCCAAGAGGGGCGGCGAGCTGGGAGCCACGAGCGCCCAGCTCTATCAAAATAAAATGTTGGTCAGCAGCAGGAAGTTATGAGAGATGGCAGGAAGTCTGTCAACGTGAAATATAAATATATAACTTATGAAAATGATGAAAAAAAATACATAAATTAGACACACTCCTACATATAAACCAGAGGGTACAAAATGTGAGGGAAAAGTAGTGACTTATACACTTGCAATTACGGTATTAACATGCAGTTTTGAGATGTGGGTCTACACTCCATGGAAACGAAGCACTTGGCAGAATCTGCTGAAAACACGTGGAAGCTTGAGTCACGTGATTGACCCAACACCAGGCTGGCTGTCGTCTGTGGCGGTAAACAAATATGGGGGGATCAAGGCAAGCAGAGAATATTTGCTAAAGCACTTATGTGATAAATACAAGAGTAAATCTGCTGCTTAATGCGAAAGAAAACAAAGATTTAGTAAGACAGCTGTCTGGAATAAATATCAGGGATCAAGCAGAGCAGAGGTGCACCACGAAGAGCTCGACATTCAAATTTTGAACCTTTTTACTCCAACATTTCAACTTAACCCATCTTTTTATCTGCAGACGTCGTTCAACAAGTTTAAGCGTGAATACAATAACATTGTATCAAAAGTTTCACACTCATGAATCCCTAATGGCTCTTCTATGAACATTGTTGAGCTATTTTCAGTCACTTCAGCTGTTTCTATAGGTAAACAAACACGTTCTGTAATTGACAGCAACTCACTAAGTTTACATTCATTGTTTGGCTCAGATGTCCCTGACTTCTTCCTCCTGTGTGGCAGTGTTGACCCCACCCGGCTCCTACTTACCTTCAACGTGTCTGTCAACCTGGGCGACAAATATCACAAGAACACGGCGCTGCATTGGGCCGTGCTGGCCGGGAACACGACCGTCATCAGCCTGCTGCTGGACGCCAATGCTAATGTCGATGCACAGAACATCAAGGTAGATCCTTCTCTGGCTTCAGCAGCTCTCTTTGTCTTCTCAGTAAAAGAAATGCTATTTATATTTTGTTTTAGCCATTTACCTGAAACGTGAGTCAACTTTAAATCATCTAGGCTAGTGGTTTTATTCAGCTAAAAAGCATATCTCAATCAGCTACATTTGAAATCAATATTTGCACCTAGATTAAACAAATGCCAATATAATAATAAAACACTTTTTTTTTTTTTGGTGCCTTTTACGGTGCACTCAAGGTACAATAAAATTCAACATGAAATTCAGTAAAAAAAAACTAATGAACAAATGATGATATAAACATAATATGTAACATAACGTAAATACAGGAAGTGTGACAAGGAGGTGAAAGTGAGTAATCCTGATTAAAGAGAGGAGTTTTTAATCAGGTTGTGAAAACGGAGATTGTGGGAGAGTTTTTGATGTCCAGGGGGAGACATTGTCCACATTTTGACAAGTGAAAATGGAGTCTCTTGCTAGAACGACTGAAATTGGTCTTTTGACTATCAAGCGCCAGTGCATCGATCGACTCCAAAGACGAGAAAATAATCGTCAGCCAAGAGTAGGCGGCGCCAGATATTTAAGTAGGCGACAAAATTGCCATCCGCCGCCTGTTGTTGAGACAGTAGCAGACTGGCTCTAAGGTCAAGATCACAAATCAAAATCAAAGTTTATGAAGGTCTTTGTTTGTTCAGGCCATTGAGATATGTGGTTGAATTTCTGCTGGCACAGGTATAATGTGCTGTACTCAGTGCTCTTGTTTATTTTTATATTTTGCTCAGATTAGATGCTTTTCTGTGTGGTGGTTCTTTTTACAATTTAAATGTGACATCATTAGACTGCAGCGTCAACAGATTAAAGCACACACAGAGAAGATGTGGTGTCACACTCAGTACGCTGTTTTTACCAAGGTAAATGTGGATGTACTCGGGGGTGGACTTGCACTTACGGAACAGGAGTGTTAAAAGTAGAAAAAACGTAATCACACTAGTATCGATATGATCCAACATGAATGTTGGTGTAGATTTTTAGTCACGTAGGACATGGGAAATGAAAAGAACAAAGACGAAGTAACTGGACTTATGTTCTGTAGCTGAACACATGGAATTCCAAGCTTTAAACTGCATGACATGGATATTGATGTCATCAATATTTGGATTGATTCACATACCCCTACCTCAATGATGTAAAAGCTAAGACCATTCAGATTAAGGTTGTTTTAAAAACATCAGATATGTACTCACTTTAGTATCACAAATTGCAAAGATCTGGGTCAGATTTGAAAATATGAGATTAAGACTGTCATAAAACATAAACAATATGGGTTGCATACTGGAAAAATCAGGTTTTCACCACTTTGCATTAGGGGTGCACCGATCCACATTTGCTTACTTCCAGTCCGATCCCTATACTTAAATTTGGATATCGGCCGATACCGATCCAGTTCCGTTATCCTCATCATCATTGATTTTATATGAGGCTGTAATAATCTCCTCTTAAGTACAATGTGTACACATATATGCATGCATGTCCAAAAAGTCAACTTGAGGTAAGTTTTATTAATGTTGGATAAGTTTCAAAGTTACAAATAAATTCTGCCAACACAACACGTGTTTTATTTTATCCCTAGCTTTAAAGTGGAATTTAAAGTGATTAATTTAAGTGATTGTTTGTTTAAAGTTATTCTATGTATTCTTTTAAATAATGGGGTGATAGAAGTTTTTTTTTCTTCTTTCTGCACCCTTTTCATTCAGTGGTTTCTTTTTGATGAATTTGTCACTTTTACATGAATTAATGAATTGATTAAATAAAATTTTAAATGGCTTTACATCTGCTAAGTTCATGGCATAAACCAACAGACATGTTCCTGTTTTTAGTATTTTACATCGCTCTATAATTTAGCTGTTTGTTTTTTTTTTATACAGTTTTCTTGTAATTTTTAATTAACATGCTTTTTCATGATTGTCTACTGTTGTACTGATAAATATCTCCATATGGGTAAACTATATCTTGGCTGCAAGTATCAAGCTGTGAAATCTTTTGTTTTCTACAGCTTATAGCTGCTGGTCATTAATTATAATGAATTTCAGCAACTTATCGGTAAACATTTGAGCTCCATGGTTTCAGTGATGTGTTTTTCTTGTTCAATCGGAGGCCGATACAAATACCCGATCGGATCAGCCCCATCCCTAATATGTATATTTAAACAACCTTCACATTTCTGCCTTTTGCAATTTTCTTTGGAGGCTCATCTGGGATTTGGTCCCACATTGGCACCTTTGGATCTTGGAAGAAATGTCCCCGAATTCTGGAAGAACCTTTAAAATATGTCAGGGTTCTTGTACCAAATATGTCTCAAGGATACATGGATAACAGAGAGCCGCAATGTTTAAAAAAATAAAATAAAATCTAAATCACTTGAGGTGAATTTTCTTTTTGAGCTTTCAGTTACAGAAATTAGACAAATGCTTTTCACAACACTTTGAGGTAATGTGACAGATCATCAAGAACTAACAAGTTAACAGTCTATATATATATATAC
>JAVCKU010000002.1:5237017-5250937 GCA_032273985.1 Hypsolebias coamazonicus
CAAGCAGCTTGGTGAAAAAAGATCCAACTGTTGGAGCAATTTTTAGAAAATGGAAGAAGCTAAACATGACTGTCAACCTCCCTCGGACTGGGGCTCCATCCAAGATCTCACCTCGTGATCCTGAGGGATCAGCCCAGAACTACACAGGAGGAGCTGGTCAATGACCTGAAGAGAGCTGGCACCACTGTTTCCAAGGTTACTGCGGGTAATACTTTAAGACGTCATAGTTTAAAACCGTGCATGGCACGGAAGTTTCCCCTGCTTAAATCAGCACACGTCCAGGCCCATCTTAAGTTTGACCATGACCATTTGGATGATCCAGAGGAGTCATGGGAGAAAGTTATGTGGCCAGATGAGACCAAAATATAACTTTTTGGTCTTAATTCCACGTGCCGTGTTTGGAGGCCGAAGAATGATGAGTACCATCCCAAAAACACCATCCCTACTGTGAAGCATGGGGGTGGACGCATCATGCTTTGGTGGTGTTTTTCTGCACATGGGACAGGACGACCGCACTTTATTAAGGAAAGGATGACCGGGGCCATGTATTGTGAGATTTTGGGGAACAACCTCCTTCCCTCAGTTAGAGCATAGAAGATGGGTCATGGCTTGGTCTTCCAACATGACAATGATATTTAGATTAGATAATTAGATTTAGAACTTATTCACAAAAAAAAATAGATATATAGTTCACTTAAACTTGATGATATTATCTTTTACACTGCTGTTAATTTTGCTTTACACAAACAGGTTATTCTGAGGTTATTTGCAAGAGCAGATTGCACAAGCAGCATGGCAGCATGGGGCACTTCCTGACTGTAACCATGTAATGTAAAGTTTGGTAAAAACACTTTCATATTCAATTTGTTTTAAAACAAAACGATACACTTTGATCTTGGCCTCACTCAAACTATCCAATAGCTCATCAGTTCAGTCAAAATAATCTAATTCAACTAGCTTTCTGCAACAGGCAAGATATTGATATTCTAAACCTCAGCACAAGAATCCACTCCAAAATAAAACCCTTTAAAAAACATCATAAATTAAGGTGGGGAACACCCAGCTCTTGTTAAGTACAGTATTTGACTATTTATACCATTTTATTTTTAAAAATACACATGGACCTAAAAAGTCCTTTGGCGAGACACACTTCACAAACATCCATATGCTTTGCTTTTTCTTACATTAAATAAAAAACAATAATAATAATCTAATGCAACCATAAAGATTAAAAAAGTTAATATTTTTAATGTATCTGTCACATAAAATAAATACTTTTTATTTAGTTTCTTCACAGGATGCCTTTGCTGTATTCATTTTTTTTTCTCCTAACTTGTTTTATTACAAGTACATACATCTTTTTATTATTTGAAACAAATGTGCAAACCCCCCACTAATCTAAAAAAGCTAAATCTGGTCCTCTGGACATTCAAAAAACAAAACAAAACAAAGAAAAAAAAAAATTGTAGAAATGTTTCGTCTTTCGTCCAGAGGACCAGATTTAGCTTTTTTAGATTTTTCTACCTGGATTATTGAGCATGCATCAGGGAACCCCCACTAATGTTTCATTAAAATAAGAAATAGCTTGTTGAGCATTTTTTAAACATTTAAAACACAGATGATGGCTAATTTGTGCTACAAATCGACAACGCTGACTTTAGACTTTGAATTACACTTAAGTTTGTAAAATAAGTTGAAATCATAAAAAGACAAATCACCTTAAAGTAATCTAAGTTTTACAATGGTGCAGAAATTTTATTTATTTTGATGCACCTGTAGAAATTAATGGTGGAGGTGATAAATAAGATCAAAACTCAACATATAAAAAAAGTTCAGAGATTTCTTTAAGGCATCACGTTCTACATGATCACCGTGAAATCCCTTTGATTTTGGATGTGGTCATGAAAAGTTCAAGCTTCTTAAAGAAAAGCTCAGATTTGGGATTTGTTTCGTTGCAGCAGCTGAAGACCCCTGACAGAACATTTTCTCTGTGAGGTTAAAGGTCACACAGGGGATGTCAAAATAAGACGGATGATGTGAAAAGAAATCCTTTCAGATTTTTATTCGGGCTTGTAAAAACATTCACTACAGGTTGATGGTTCCGATAAAGTTCAAACTTTTGTTAGATTACATTTGAAGTGTTTCAGCCTCTTATAGAAAAGAAGAATTATGAAACAATAGTCACAAAGAAATTGCATTTCCTGCAAAAATGCAGTGTGAATGCTTATCACTGAAGAACTTGCTGAAAACGGCTGACATTAGCTAAATCATGCTGAAATGTATAGCTGAAATGAACAAACAAGCCTAAGATAGAAGAAGAAAGCAGAAATAACACATATTTGCTGAATTAGGTTTAAATAAGCATAAATTAGTACAAAAACCAATAAATTAGCTATCAAAAATTAAATCAGCAAAAATAGCTGAAAAGTAGCTGAAAAGGCAGAAAGGAGCTTAAATTGCAAGGAGGAGGTGGAGAGAGCACAATTGTTTCCAAATAGGCTGAAAAAAGCAGAAGTGGAAATTATCTGGGAAAAAAAGCTGAAATTTTAAGCAAAACACAGCTGAATAGTCACTAAATAGCACAAATAAGCTTAAGAAGAAAGTGGGAAGATCATAACTGTTCCCATTTCTACTGAAGGAAGCAGATATAAGCACAAAAATGTGGAACATACCTGGAAAAAAAAATCTGCTCAACATTAGCTAAAAAAGCAGAAAGAAGATTAAATTTCTGGAAGGACTTGGAAACACTATTGCCCAGTTAGACTGAAAGAAGCAGAAATTAGCACACAAAAGTGTAAATTATCTGAAAAAAAAAAGCTTAAATTAACTAAAAACTGCTGAAAATTAGTTAAAAAGCTGAAAAGGCTTGAATTACTAGAAATATGTAGAGAAAGCACATTTTGGCTGAATGAGGCAAAAAAAGAGTTGAAATTCATGCAAAAATTGTGGAAAATGCTGAAAAGGCTAAAATAAGCTTAAAACCAGTTAAATAGTAGCTGAAATAGCAGGGGGAAAAACTGACACTTGCAGAAATCAGCTGAAAGGAGCATAACAAGGTGAAATTAGCAAAAAGAAGTTAGAAGAAGCACAAAAATGTTGTTTTCAGAAAAAAATCTGAAAGGAACACAAAACAGCTGATAACAGTTTTAAAAAAGTTTAAATTTGCAGAAGGAAGCTGAAAGAAGCTGAAGCAGAACAAAATGTGAAAGGAGCAGTAAAAGTTGTAAACAGATCTAAAGATTTGAAGGCTGGAAAATGAGCTCAATTCATTTTCTGTGAGGGGAAAAAAGTGGCAGAAAAGGCTAAATATTTCAAAAAGCTAAAGTTGCACCAGTACCAAAAGTCATGGCAGGATTGCCCTGAATGAGCTGAAGGCTTTGATTTATGATTTGTTGAAATGTGTTGCACAAAATATGTGGAACGAGAAAGTTGCTGAAAAACAATACAGGAGAAAAATGGATCACAATAGAGTGACTGCTTCATGAACATTCACTCTATTAGAAATCCTGCCATTCCTTGAAGAAATCCATTCCTCCCATCACCTTTCATGCCAGAGTTTTAGATTAAATCATATTAAATTGAGAAATGACGAAGTTGTAAGAGTTTTGGTCAAACCTTATATGTTTAGTTTCATGCAACAGTTTGTGTTGTGAATGATTCTCTGCTACAACCACATCAAACGTTAGCTCAACGCCTATAGAACCGTTGGCTAATGTTTATTAGCTCTCCAAATGTTAATCAGTTTTAGTTGTATATTTAATGATTACCGCTTTAAATGTTTTATTTAAAATCCATTCGATTATGAGACAAACTGGGTTGACTCCATCATTTACTGCTAAGATTTTAGGCAAAAAGCTGCACAATGTGTTGCATTTAAGCGTTGTGAACGATTCACTATAAGAACGCCAGATGTTAGTGCAATATCTGTAAAACTGACCCAGTTATCATTTAGCCATGGCAGCCATCTTGAATTAAGTTGGCTCAAAATGATAATGAATAGTTAATCAATAAATACTTTTTGAAACTTTTATTCAAACATCTTATCTTTTAGCTTTAGTTGAACAGCTCTGCTTCTTATCTGATGATAACCAAATAAATAAGTGTGCTAAAACAGCGTTAAATAGTTGTTCCTTAATCATTTTTTTGTTGTTGAGATGCCTTTTGATGTGCACCACATCGCCATGGGCGAGATGCCTTCCAAACAGCGACAGAAGAACACACGAGAGAACACGAGGAAGAATGTAGAGAAAAATGTCTAATCCATCCTTGCAGGTGTGTTGCACTTTTGTTGCCCCAGCAGAAGTTCACAACAGACTTGATGACAAAGGATCAGGCCCCATGTAGCCTATTGTGGATTTGGAGAACAATATGGAGGCTGTGAATGGCTAATCCCTCCGGACCGCTGACAGGTCAGGCCTCCAAGCGACCAGGGGACTCATTTCTCCATGGGCTGGGCAGCCGTCTGACAGGGATGGGAAAACCCGGGCTGATCACCGAGCCTTCGCCCAGAGCGGAGCCACTGTGAAGGAAAAATATCACCAGCCATTGTCAGCTTGTGGTTGCCTTTGTAATATCAGAAGATGAACTTGTGGGGTGAATATGCCACCCGGGGGCAAACGATGAAACCAGCCCAGTTCATGTGAAAAGGATTCAACCTGCATTAAGAGGGTTTTCAGTCTGAAACCTTGTCTCAGAACAACTCGTCTGACCTCATTAGGATTACGCACAAAAAGACGGTGACCATTGATGTCATTCAAATTCATGTGATAATGTGTAAAATGTGCTTGTTAATTTTAGTATGAATTGCCAGCATCAAGTGAGATAGTCTGATCATTTTTGGAGTGATGTTCTGTCAAATGTTCACGGACGCAGACAAACTGGTTTATCCTTTTGTTAAAGAAGGAGCAAAGTCAATCTTGGGTGTTCTTGTTTAATTTAACTTTTATTTATACAGGTAGACTCACTGAGTCACGAGGATTCATTTTCAAGAGAGATCTGTTTTAGACAGACAGCAATATACAAAAATAAAAGCAATAAAAATAAAAGTAATGTTACTGAAAACACTGCTACTGTTAGAAGTATGGCCTTTTAGCAGCATGGTACTGTTCACAGTGTGGTTTTATTAGCAGTGTGGTCCTTTTTGTAGCAAGGCCTGTCAGCATCATGGTACTGTTAGCAGTGTGGTCCTCTTTGCAGTGTAGTTCTATTAGCAGTGTGGTCCTGTTAGCAGTATGGCCTGTTAGCAGCATGATGCTGTTAGCAATGTGGTCCTGTTAGCAGTATGGCCTGTTAGCAGCATGGTACTGTTAGCAGTGTGGTTCTATTAGCAGTGTGGTCCTGTTAGCAGCATGGTATTGTTAGCAGTGTGGTCCTGTTTGCAGTGTAGTTCTATTAGCAATGTGGTCCTGTTAGCAGCATAGTACTGTTAGCAGTGTGGTCCTGTTTGCAGTGTGGTTTTATTGCAATATAGTCATGTTAGCATCATGGCCTGTTAGCATCATGGCCTGTTAGCAGCATGTCAGGCCTGCTGTTAGTTGTGCAGTTCTGTTAACAGTGTGGCCCTGTTCGCAGTGTGGTTCTATTAGCAATGTGGTCATGTTAGCAGCACGGTACTGTTAGCAGTAGCTGTGGTTCTGTTAGCAGTTTGTTCCTGTTACCAGCGTGGTCCTGTTAGCAGTGTGGTTCTATTAGCAATGTGGTCATGTTAGCAGCATGGTACTGTTAGCAGTAGCTGTGGTTCTGTTAGCAGCGTGGTCCTGTCAGCCTTGTGGTCCTGTTAGCAGTGTGGTCCTGCTAGCAGTGTGAACTCATTAGCACGATGATAGTAACAACCACAGCAACAGACAATAACTCCCCTCCAGAGCAGGGTCCAGCAGACACCGAACATCCAAAGTTCCCCACTAAACCAAACTGTTTCGTAGAGTTTGGTCCATGCAGGCAGATTGAGGATCATGGAGACAGCCGCCATGACAGGCCGGAGCCTGAGGCAGGTAAGGGGCTGGAGAGTGGGGTTCTGGTGGCACGAATCAAGCTGCAGATGGATTGCTTAGGTCTCAACAAATTCCTGGTGGATCGGAGCGGCTCGGAGAGACCCGGACCTGTACACCGTGCCACCCTCTGCAGTCCATATCACATCAGTTGTGGTGGCTGCTGTGGTTCTTAGCTGAGTGTTTGGGCTCATGGAGAACCCATAACCAAGCTTTCTGATCCTGGGCAGCACATTAGGCTCCAGAATGCCTTGATGGTTTTTTAGATTTCATTCTATCCTGCACAGAACTGAGCGTCCTCCATGTATCACTTTTTGTATACGCCTCATTCATGGGTCTGTGAACAAAGAACTGAGACAATGAGAGAAAATCAGTGTGCCTGGAAAACACGCCCGGTAAGAGAAGCTTACTGTGTGAGTGTGTTAGTGAGAAAGACAGAAAGGTTATTACAAGATAATCAACAAGAGGTTTCCTCCCAGTCCTCGTAAACAAGGCCCGGATTGACTCGGAGTCTATGACACCCTGAGAGCAAACACAAATATCTGTTCCTTCTCTCTTATTGGCAGCTAGAACCAGGACACCACCCAAGCAGCTCAGGACTGATTATTACATCCATCCTGTCGCCCTGTTCTAGTCAAACAATAGCAGGCAAGGCAAAGAAAAGAGCTGCGAGGCGTGGATGAATTGTTGTTTTGTTGAGATGCACTCCTCCTCCTTACACATCTCCCCTCCAGTCCTTATTTACGCTCACAACAGGTCACCTTTCCCTCTCATTTTCAAATATTTTACTGTTTGGGTGTATTTCTGATATCCAACACCGGTACTAGAAAAACATATTTTAATGATTTGGCATGGTCTCAAGGTTTGATCTATCATTTGTTTGATTTTACAAGCTTGTTGGGGTTTTCTACAGTCATTTCAGTTTCTTTTGTTTACATCATCAATAATTTAAACTACTGCATATGGTTTTCCTGGTATAAATATGATATTCTAGCTGGAAGTCCCCAGGCTGCACTGTTAGTGGTACAGCTAGCTGTTGCCGCCACTCGTTGAGCGTCAAAATACCACAGAATATTATGAGAAAAGCTCGATAATGTAGAAGTTTACGAAATAGAAGCCCTCTTAACCACTGTGTGCGCTTAAAAAGTTACAAATAAAACACAACCCCAGGTGTCCATTTCACTGAAAAGGACCATCAGTGAGATAATCGCATTCTTTATCTGTGCCAATCCGAACCTGCCGAGAGGCTCCGTAAACTTGTAATTCCGCAGTTCGTGGACATTTTTCATGGAAATTATAAAAATTTGTAAACTATAACTTCACATAATTAAATTGGATCAAACCAGTTATTATAAAATGATGTGTGGAGAAATAAATCCTGGTTAACTCCTGGTTAAAATGGATGTTTTAGACTGTTGAAGGTTGAGAAGTCCAAACATTCACGCTTGGAAAGGAAGTGTTTTCTTAACAAAACACAGAAAAGACATTAAACATGACTGAACCAGCCTGGGATTTAAATCTTTCTTTACATATTGGAGTTATTGACCGACTGGAGACTGAGTTACGTTCATGGTGGAAATCGGTTTGGAAAGCTCTAAGTTCTTGGCTAGTTTCCTGCTAATTATGAAGCCTAAAGTTGGTGTTTTTGAGGTAGCTGCAAAGGCGGCCTCAATGAACCTCTGATGTTGTCTTTGGAACCACAGTTCCTTTCCTGTTCATGAAAAATTTTCTACGAATAAAATATTTATTTAACCATAAAAACAGTTCGACTGTAAAAAGCACTGATGGATGGCATTTAGAAAAATGCATTCACCATAACTTCAACTAGTAGTTTTTTTTTTTTTTTTTAGAAACTATATGATTATCTACTTCAGTTATTTCAACATTTTTTCTGCTGAAAGAAACCTGATAGATTTTCATTCAGTTCTCCCCACAGTGAGGAAATACTGACCTCTGCTGGTCATTAGCTGTTACTGCTAAAAGAAGCCCCATTTATCCAGTCAGCTCATTTTAATCTAAAGGACAATCTAAAGTTACTTTAATGTGCTGCTCAAGTCATCAAATCAATTTTCCCCTCTCCTCTAATTTGATTTTCTTTTTACAGAAGCCTTTCAGATTAATCAGTAAAAATGATGCAGATGGGAATAAATTGTGGGTCATAACATTGTCTGTCAGTCTGAACAAAACCAGCATCATTAAACAAATAAATACAAACACTGTTTTATTAAATTACACATCAGTGAATAGAGAAATAACTCAACATAATTCTGTAAAAAAAGTCAAAAAATCTCAATAACTAATTCCCCAGCTGTGGTACATATAAATACCATGTGATTTTCTTACTGTGTGTTTAGAAAATTTGTTCCATTCAACATGTACTATCTTATTTTATTTATGCGTCCACATTTAACACTGTTTTTAAAAATTATCTATTTTTTTTTCTTGTTTTACAGTTGGATTTGTGGTTTAATTTGTGTGATACAGTGGATAAACTTGTTTTTAATGAAACATGAAGATGGTTTTAGGGTTTTGAAGTTAATTCCAGTTATTTCCTGGTATTGTTCTTCAAATAATACTTGTTGGTTTTTGTGTCCTCGTTGTGCCATTTTCCTTTTATTCCTCAGTTTTTCCTGGTTTCGCCTGCTGTCCAGCTCCGGTGTTCCAACTGATTAATCACTCCTCCAGCAAACCATCTGATATTTTATTTTATTATTAAAAATCTTTTTTTTGTTTGTTTTTTATACTATGAAATCAAATACAACTGTGATCTTATTTCACAATTTTTTGTTCTCTCCTGATGCATTTCTAAATAACCAAATAGATGTATCCTTGCCAGACAGAATATGCAGCAAATTTTTTATTTTTGTTGTTGTTTCTTACTCACCATGTTGTGCTTTGAGGAGTTGGATGAGTGACGGGGCTGGAACCAAGTCACGTGGCTCAAAAGGAGCTCTCCTACAGTTCAAACACTCGTTGTACCGATGGGTCCACGACTGAGAGTCTGTTAAGAGAGCTGTTTGGAAGCTGCTCTTTTTAGTGAGCTGATCCAATTGAGCTGATTCTCATAAGAGAGCTAAAAGTCCAACACATTTTACTGAGTACAGCTTGTGAAGACTTGTTTCTTTCAATCTCCAAACAACCCGTTTTCCTGAGCTGTTGGATCCATCACTATTGCAGGCTTTCAGTGTAACTCAAACTGGATTCACAGACTTGAGTCAGTAATTTTTTACACCAAATTTCCATTTAGAAATCAAAATATAAAATGTTACTGACATTTATTGGGTAGGTGGGTCATTTTGAAGTGGGGTTCTATTGTAAACCTATAAGAGCAATAAATATCTTACCTGTTTGGATGGCCTTTTGACTTGATAATGACTTTATATTAGATAAATGGTACAAGTCCAGGAAGAATGGTAAAGTAATTGCACATCTTAAAACATTAATAATAAAAAAAGTCAGTTCACTTGAAAGCTGTTTTATAAACTTTTACTTCAACTTTAATTTTGCACTAGAAATTTTAATTATGTTTTTTTAAGCATCATATCTACATAAGCAATGCTGAGATGGAGCAGGTCAGCAGCATCAAGCTCCTCGGCGTTCACATTACTGAGGATCTGTGCTATGGAACACCAAAATGCTCAAAATTAAATAAATAAAGCATTATGAAATAAGGATCTAAGCTCGTTATTATGAAACATTTTAATTTTTATTCTTTTATTTCATAATTGTGTTTTTCATGATTGCATATTTATTTCACAATGCCACTTTTCAGCAGAATGACCAGCTGTCAATCAATGTCAGTGGGTGGGACCTGCACGCCCACTGGATGATCCTTCACATCCATTAGTTTTCCTGAATACCTGCTCACTGGTACAGCTAGCATAGCAGCTAGCAGCGACTTGCTAGGTCAACAGTCATGAAGAATGGCAGTTGCATGAACTTCGTTCAGCTCAGGTAACTTTACCAGATCAAACTGAAAGGATTACGTTCTCAAAAGATACAGGTGTCGGGACAAAACCTGATGGACTGCCAACATTTGATCAGTGCCACAGGAGTGTGCATGGGAGGACTCGCTGTTTTAGTTCTTTGAATCGAACAAGAGTAACACTAGCTGTACCAGTGAGAAGGTATTCAGGAAAACTAATGGATGTGAAGGAGCAGCCAGTGGGCGTGTAGGTAGGCCTGTCGCAATAAATAATAAATCAATTAATCGCATGATAACTGAAAATTATCAACCTCATTTTCATTTATTGGCTTCATTGTTTCTTTGTGTGTGTGTCTCTCTACTGAAAATACTGGATGCCAAAAAACTCAACTCCGGTTCTCTTCACTGACCCCTCCCTTTCTCTTTTCTCTTTAAAATCCATTTTAACCGTCAAAAATTTTGCGTTTTTGGATTGTTAAAAGCAGCTAAGCTGACAAGCTAAGGTACAAGCCAGGCTAACAGGCCAACCTCGGGGGAAAAAGCCTCCATCTTGTCGAAGCTCCAAAATTCACAGTTGAAACCCGTGCCTTTGTGTAAAAAATTGTTTTTCCTCTGCAAAAAGAAGCTGAGAACTTGTTTGCTGATTTTTTATTAAAAGCTTTGTGTGAAAAATGCTGTGCTAAAGAGCTCAAATCACATTGAGCATCCGTCATTTTGAGAACTGAAGAGAGACAGCCCATGCCACATCAAGGGGCCTCCCTTCTATTTTTCTTAAAGAGACTTGCTGCTCGCTCCCTCCCTATCCATCCTTTGGTTCACACAGTTTTATATTACATTTGACAATAATTATTTATTGTAAATTTTCAAACAATATTATTGTTTATCTCAATAATTACTGGGACAATTAATCGCCCAGCAAAATTAGTTATTGTGACAGGCCTACGTGTAGGTCCAGTCCACTGGCGTTGATTGTTAGCTGAAGTCATTTTGCTGAAAATTGGCATTATGAAATAAATAAGCTATCATGAACACGTTGTATCGATGTAAGACAGACCGCTACAAGAGATCCTTCCTGCCTACAGACATCAGCATCTAAAACAACTCTTTAATGAATCCAGGATGATGAGTTAGAACAACTTTAATTTCCCACTGGGATTAATAAAGTATTTTTTAATTTGAATTGAATTAAAAAAAAAAATTATAAAATAAAATGATAAAAATTAAAAATTTTCTTTTTTCATAATGTTTTATTTATTTATTTAATTTTGAGCATTTTGGTGTTCCATAGTCAAGTACTCAGTCTGCATCTGATGGTGTCAATTGAAGAATTTTGTTGATGGCTTCTTTTGCCACTGCTTTCTTACTTTTAAATTTCCATTGACCTTCTTCCTGTTCCACCTTTCTTGAATTTCATCTCTCTTCTTAAATTGAGGCTTTTTTTTAACTCCTCTTCAAAGTGAAGCTGTTAATCCATCCTGAATGATGGGCACAGTGAAAAGGCATCTGTCTGTAACTCTATCAATCATGATATACAGCTGCTCCTCTCTCATCTACTGCTTAGTCGTCTGTCAGATCCTCGCCTGTACCCTCAACTTGAAATGTGTACTAGCGTGACGTAGGTCGGAGGGAAGCAGTTGAGGAGGGAGGGGATCTTTGACCCTGGTCACAGTAACCATACACTCCAGGATGGACTTTGCTGTACTCTGTCTTAAGTTTAGAGCCTTGGGAGCTTATGAGGCAGTAAAGAGATACCTTAAAAAATAACAAGGGGAAGCCAGGACTTATAAATGGAAGAGCCATGAACTTTTGTTTGGTGGAAGTATTGTCAAAACAAATATGTGGTTTGAGTCATTGTGTTCACACTTTTTGAAACATTAATAAATGTTAATAATAATGATTTATAATATTTTTATTTTTATTTTTGGAGTGGTCTATTTGTATGTGTTAGACCGTCCTCATTAAGAGATGATTCTGAAAGTCTTCTGTTGAAGCAGCCTGCAGCTCAGTGGCTGGGCGGGTGCAATGGGAGGTGCTTACCACTAAGCCCGGTGTGTGCACACATGGTACAAAAGTACGTGGTTTGTGTTGACCAGCTGAAGAGATCACTTCAAGCTTTAGGGGGATAGAGGCGTGCCAGTGAAGCTTTAAAAGCAAATTACATTCTGGCAACATTATAACCTGAAACCTTTTGATTTGCTGCAGACCTGAGGCGCTCAAACTGCCGAGGGAAATTACCTTGATATTTCAGAGAATAAAACCAGTTTTCATTCAGAGCTTTTGCAAACTTTGAGAGCTTTGTTTTGAAATGGAGTATCGCTACACCAGGAGGTACTATCCATCCATGGATTCTTCAGACTCAGCAGGTAGGGACCAGAATAGCAAAATACACAAGAAAAATATTTAACGAGCTGCGACACGATATATCAACCGTCCGTTTTGAAGCGCTGTCCAAAGCATAGAGTTTCACAATATCGTCTACGGTTGCACTTCATCGTTCTTAAGTTTCAAACACTTTAGATATTTGACTTTGGCCGAGTTAAAGTTAAAGTGAGAAGCTGGATTAGAACAAACACTTGACCTCTGCAGCTTCTTGACTTCATCTGGGGATGAGTACATTCTTCTTTAGATAGAAACACATCCAGATTTTGAAGGCAGTTTAAATGCAGGAGGTCACAGTGCAGAGATTTTAAGTTTAGTTTTACGAGTGTGCATCTCCACTTGGGCAGTGATCACTTTGCTGGTGTTGAAAGACGGATTTGTTCTGAAGAGCTTTAAAAAGTCTGGTATGACAGAAATGTTTGAAGAAGTCTCTGCTCTCCAACGCTTTAAAGGGTGAGCATAGTTTTTTAAAAATATATATACAGTATACATTTTGTTGTTTGTATGTTGCTGGGTTGACTGAACAGTATTCGCTCAGTTTATAATGAAACTGGCATAATTCTTGTGACTGAGCTGTGCACTCAACACATTTCATCCCCACAAGTTAGTGAAGCACTGCATGTTGTGCCAAGCTCTCAATCTCACCAGACGTCCAGACTAAGATCACCGTCGGGTAATATAATCCACCAATTGGACAGTTTGTTTTTTTGGTTTTGCAACGTTTCCATTTTCTGCACAAAAGCATCAATAACCTGAGATTAAAGATGTTTTTATGTTTGTATTTTTCCCTTCGTTTTAGTGTTCTGTAATTTTTTTAAATTATTGTTTAAGCCAGATTTGAATGCACATGTATTAGCGCCATATTTATTTTGGAAAGGATGAAATATTGTTCTTTTTAAAAAATTCCAGCAATTCTTTTCTTTGAATGTTCACAACAGTTCACAACAAATGTGCTGCTGATTATTTTTGCTGCTGATCTCATGCTGCTGAATTATTATTTCATGCTGCTGTATTCATTCGTACTCATCTGCTCACACAGACTCATGTTCGTGCTGCTGTTGTTCAGCGTATTGTTTTTGTACTATTAGTACTTAGAGTATTCTTAGTTTATATCTTAGATCAGAGTCAAAGAGTCAGTTTCTTTGTCATTCGTACCACATGTGGTACATGTGGTAGAACGAAACTGTGTACACAGGGTCCCATTTACATCCAACAATAAAATGTAAAATAAAAATAGTAATAAGATCTAAGAGATGAACTAAGAAAAATGTTAACTAAAAATATGCTAAGCACTAGTAGCATAAAAACAATATGGTACGCTGAACAGCAGCACAAACGAGTCTGTGTGAGCAGATGAACACATAAACACAGCAACATGAAACAGATCAGCAGCAACATGAAACAGATCAGCAGCACCATGATGTGATTTATCACAGTGGTTATCCTGATTATTAGATATTCATGAGGCTAACAGCCTCAGGGTAGAAGCTGTTCCTCAGTCTAGTGGTTCTACACATAATGCTCCTTAACCTCCTTCCTGAGGGGAGCGGGACAAAAAGTTTGTGTGCTGGGTGAGTGGGGTCCTTCATGATGCAGGTGGCTCTCTTCCTGCATCTGGAGGTGTAGATG
>JAVCKU010000002.1:5331250-5346707 GCA_032273985.1 Hypsolebias coamazonicus
GATATAATAAGATTTTTTCTTCTTTCTGCCACCTTTCATTTTATATTTTGTTTTCATAAGAACACGTGTTTGTTGTTACATACTGTATTTATTTTATAAAATGAATCAAGAAAAAAAAATGCACAGCAAATGGCCAAACATGCTGCAAAAACATGAAACAACAATGACAAACAAATGGAAAGGAAAAAAAATGCTTCAAATAGTAAAATGACTAAAACCCCCAAATCAACTGCAAATACTGGTACTTTTTTCTTCCTTCCAACTTTCTTCTGGGCATCCTGTTAAAGTTTACAGGGGTTTTGGTCCTATATGATTTGATGGCTGAGTCTGTTTTGTGGAGTGAGTTTGCAGCATTTCTTGCATTTTTATTTTTATTTTTTTTGTATTTGCAAAATTTTTCATCAGTATTTGTTTCGTTGGTTGTATATTTTTTTCCCCTCTTTTTTCTGTGGTTGTAGATTTTTTTTCAGTGTTTTTTGTTGCACTTGTTTTGTGTGTTTGTGTATTTCTGAGTTTGCATCGTTCATGTATTTGCAGCACATTTGGGGAGCATTTAGCTGCTTGCAGTACATTTGTACCTGCCAGCCACCGTACCTTTCAGGTCAGATGACGCAGCCTAGTCAAAAGCGCAGAATCATTTTATTTGTAACTGACAAACAAATTAGCCAATCACATTTTGATGCAAAGTTGATGGGATCAAAATAAAAGTTGGATTAAAACTTCTCAAAAGCCTGCTACCCAGAAGTGCAGGAATGCAGCTGTATCAAATGAGAACAAATAGCTAGTATGTCCAGAAACAACTTTTTCAAGGTGGTCTTTTGTAGAAAAGATGACATATTTTCGAAAGAAAGACCAACTCTAGCACTGGAATTAACTGATAAAAATAAAGGTGCTGAGATGCATTTTAAAATGAAGAATTATCAACATGTAAAGCTGCTGTAAAACTATAATGTACTGTCAGTGTCTGCTATGGACATATCACCTGGTTAGTGCTGGATTTGTTAGCCTTACAAATATAACAAAGTCACCAAAAATCTATGGCACATCTGCAACGGTGAACTTTAAAATGCAAGAGTGGAACTTCAGCTGTACGAGCAGCGTTGTTTAGATATTTGTCTGCTTTACATCACACATCACTTGTTTCCTGTCAAATCATACTTAAACTTGTTTTTCTTGGAAACTAATTTCATTGTTACTTTGTTTATTTTCTCATACACTTAGTCCTATGATATCAGCGCCAAACCTAAAACTAACCCTCATGTGTGCACATTTAGTATTTTATTTATTTATTTTTTATTTTACCATACTGAGCTCTATTTATTATCTCGGCCATTTAAATAATCACTCCCATGTCAACACATATTATGGCCCACTTTCAAGCTAATAACATATTGTGGTTGCTGTTTGGAAGGAAATATTAAGCCATAGATCAACATTTAACACTACATAATGGACTGATTCTGCATGCTTCGGTTTTCATTTCAGATGGCCTTTGGCTATAATAGAATAATTTAATGCAGCAAACACTAGAAAACTACATTTCTGTTGCGGTTTTGACAAATAGTCAACGGCATCTGTGTTAGACGTGTAATGGAAAAGAATTAACATATTTTTTGTGATCATTGACTATAAAGAGTTTTTCTTTTGCCTTTTTAAAAACAGCAGAACAGCAATACCTGCAAAGCAACAAAACAAACAACACATACAAAAGTGATTTATGTGCCTGTTCTTGATGATTGATGCGCTCTGTCTCTATTTCTTTATTAATTCATTTATTTTCCTAAATATATTTGCACATATACACATTGTAACCTTCTACACTGTTCTGCTAAGTAAAAGCAACAACCTGGAGTTCAAATGAGTACATTTTACACTGGGTATCATTCTAAATATACTGAACAAAAATAAAAACAAAATACTTTTGATTTTGCTCCCATTTTTTATGAGCTGAACTCAAAGATCCGAGACTTTTTCTTTGTGCACAAAAAAAAAAAAAAAAACCTTTTCCTCTCAAATATTGTTACAAATTTGTGTGAATCTGTTAGTGAGCACTTTTTCTTTGCTGAGATAATCCATCCACCTTACAGGTGTGGCATATCAAGATGCTGAGTAGACAGCCTGGTTATTATATTATATTGCATGTTACTGTAGTGTCTTAGGCTGACCACAACAAAAGGCCACTTTAAAATGTGCAGTTTTATCACATCCCAATGACACAGATGTCATATGTTTTGAGGGAACGTGCAATTTACATGCTGACTGCGGGAATGTCCACCAGAGCTGTTGCCTTTGAATTGAATGTTCATTAGACTACCATAAGCTGTGTCCAAAGGCATTTCAGAGAATTTAGTAGTACATCCAACAGGTCTTACAACCACAGACCATGCATATCCACATCAGCCCAGGACCTCCACATCCAGCATCTTCACCTCCTGCAACAATCTGTTTATTTAACCAAAGAATTTCTGCACAAACTGTCAGAAGTCGTCTCAGAGAAGTTTATCTGCATGCTCGTCATCCTCATCGGAGTCTCCATCTGACTGAAGTTTGTCATAGCAACGGACTTGAGGGAGCAAATGTTCACATTTGATGGTGCATGGGGCACATTGGAGAGTTATCTTCATGTCAAGGCAAGTCAAATTTACTTATAAAACACATATAAAAACAGCAGCTGTTACCAAGCTCAACAATAAAAAAATCAATGGCAATAACTTATTTATTTATTTATTTATTTATTTATTTATTTATTTATTTATTTATTTATTTATTTATTTCAATTTGTAAAACACAAGGAAATACATTTACAAAACCATCTCAGAGGAAAAAAGAAATTTAAAATGAAAGGAAGCAGAAGAAGAAACAATCTTATAATATCTGCCCCATTTCAAACAAAATCAATTCAAACAATCAACAGTAAGTAAAAACTGGAATTATAATGGCCTTTATTTCAAATATTCTCTGCTTACTCACCCTCAGTTAAATCAGAGCTCCTATAAAACTCCTGTATTCTGTTGCTAAGTAACTTGGGACTCCCTGCAAGCTGATTTTAAGAAAGAGTTGGCTTCTCACCACCTGCATGACTAAATGTTTCCTTCTACAGAATGATTAACACTGCATTCTCCTCACATTCAACCTATTTAATCTGTCACTTTTGACTGTGAGCCAGATGTACAAATGCTGACACGAGAAAACTATGGAAAACACGGGGATGTCTGGAAACACACACACACACACACACACCCACACACACACACACATACAATGTGACGCAGGTTCCGATTAATGCGAGATGTGATTAAGAGGCACATTTGAAGAAAAGCTGTTCACTCAGAATATCACATTAAAGCTCAACTAGACTCTAAGAAGACACTGCATCAATCTACATGATGAGCTGCTGAGGTCCACCATAACTCAATATTAAACGGGCAGACAGAGACAAAGCCGTTTGTACATGAAACATGTAAACCAGTTGTTATGATATATAATTAAAAGTATCTTGCCCACGTTTAAACTGCACAGCTTTCTGCCTGAGATGTTGATTGTCAGATCAACTGATTATAGAAACACATATATTTGATATGATTTCACTGAGATAAACATCAAATCTCTCACCAACACAATAAACATCAGAAGAGAGGAGGATGGACAACCACAAACTAGGTCGGATTTGAAGATCATATATTTAATCATTTATATATTTTCCCTCAAACATGTCATTTAACATGGTAAAGACAACTTTTTTTTAAATTTTGCATCCTTGCGTTTTAAAAACATTTGGCAAAATACGCCTGCTGCATCAGACCTAATTTTTATCTATTCTAGTAAATTGCAATGATCATATTGTTTGTAATAAAGCAATACATCAGCTTTAACTGTGAGCATCAAATTGATGGAAAAATACTTTTTTTCTACATATTTATCAGGTACACCAATGAGCCCAAAGAATGGTGTACGCACCTTTTATCAGAAAATCAAAAAGCTATATTGAAGTAAATGTGCTAAATAAGGAAATAGTTGGGATATATTTTTCTTTTTATAATTTTTAATATGACACTTATTTTGTGAACATTATGGGAGTTTGCGTATGCTGATGATATGTTGATTTTTTTAACAACACACTTGTGTAAATAAGTCTTACTTTTATGTGACACAAAGGTTAAATAAATTTAAAAAAGACTAAATGAACAATCTTTATAAAAAATACAGCCCTGAAGACCTGAAGAAAAGACTTATCAACAACCAGAAGGTTTAATGTAGCTGTTCAAGACCAAACACAGCAACTTGAGAGACAAGCTGAGGGAAGAATCCAGTGGTTTGGGAGTGTTTAAAAGACACAAGTGCATACTGATGACAGTTTTTGCCAGTCACTCGTCACAGCATTCATTCTTCATCTTGGAAACATCAGTAGCAGGTCACAGATCAGCCACAATTCTCCACGCAACAGCAACACACAATAAACCTGCATTCCCCAAAGACAGCCACCTGCTATTTAACTAGCTAATTACCTCACCGCATCATTTCCTACTGCGGTTGTACAAGCATCCATCCATGAAAACGCCTCGCACCACTTCTCCTTAATTAACATCCTCAAATAGCAAATAAATTGATATGTGCAGCCCAATGCTTCCCTTACTGCAATGGCTTTTTTCTTTTTGCTTGGCAGGATGCCTTGTTGGCTCTTTCAGCATTTAGCTGCAGTTTCTTCGTTGCTGGATGTACATTGCATTATTGATATCGTTTTGTGTCCATAATATAAGAATAAAAAAAAAATATATATATAAATGTTCAGGCCCTGTGATGGACTTGCAAACTTTCCCTCGCCTCTTGCACAGTGGCAGCTGGATGTGGGCACCAGTGACCTTCGCAACCCAGAAAGGAAGAAGCGGTTAAAGATGATGGATGGAGAATTCTCTACACAGTAATTCAACTTTCAAAGATCATTGATTTTATTTTTTTTTAACAGTACTTGTCTTATTCTCACTACTTTAATGTTCTTGCATTCATTCTCTCTTACTGAGCACCTGCTTTCATTCTCTCCTGTAACACGTATCAACTATTGTCAAAACCTGCAAACTGCAGTTTCTTTCTTTCTTCTGCTGCACCATGCATTCTTTCCAATTTCTTGATGCCTGTTCAAATAAAAGTGTAGATAATTCCCACCAAGTCTTTTGTCTCACATCGTCGGCGTATTTTACACCTCTCTGCATCTGTCAATTGAGCCCCTCTGCACACCTAAATATCCACCCTGATCAACATCTCATAAACACCTGAAGAAATTAGTGTCTTGGGAAATAATTGTTGCCTGTTTGCCATCTGCTTCTTCCTTCGCTCCACCCTCTCTTGAAGGATCAGCTTTTTCCAAAGCAGACATGAAACAGCTTGAGCAGCTTGGAAACTGTGGGTTTCTTAGTAGGAACCAAGCAACATGACAGGTCGGACACGATCATGTTGAAGAGAGGACAACCAGGCCACCACTCTGATTTTCCCTCATGTTTTCCAAACCTGAGCCCCCAATGTTACACTTGTCATCTTTAACAAGGTGTAGATAATTTAATACACGTGTGAGCATGGGCTTATGTGTACATGTAAATAGATGAATATTGCAAATGCACGTTGACATATGAGCAGCTTTTCCCAGGGCAACATTGTTCCACGATCCTTGGATGACACAAAACAAAAACCCAGAGTGAACTGCTTGGAAAGAGGTGATAGAAGAATAGAGTGATGTTACATGAAAAGCCATGAGAGAAACATGTTTTAAGTTGATGTGCAAATGTTCAAACTGTTTGTGGAGTTTAGATTATAGGTAGTTAATCAAATAATTGTATTTTTAATGCCTATAATTTGTTTTGTTTAAAAAAAACTTTAGGAAAATATTGTTTTTTACTTTGAAGCAAACTGAAGAATACATTATTAAGTATGGATGTATTAAACATTATATTATTTCAAGTTCATTTGAATGTTTTTATTTCAATAAACTCCTTACATGTTTTTATGTCTAAAATATTAGCATATTCTAGCAGAAGCATCCTTACTGCACCAGTAGTGCTACAGCTTACTGCTGCTGTCGTTATGTGTACTTGCAAAAACGCAATATAAAACTGATAATGATGTAAATGTTCATATGATTGTGTTCACAAGAATTTTAATACATTTTCTTAAGATTAAAGTGTTTTATTTAATTAAATTTGATTATAATTGATTAAAGTGCTGACCCAGAATAATTTTTGTTATCTGAGTTTGGCTCCCTGTGTCTGCCTTGAATTGGCCAACTATCTCATACTCTCCTAGATGATATGTGAACAAGAAGCTGCTCCCCTTCCCTACCTGCTCCCTTCCCGAGGACATCTGTGGACCTGTGTCAGAGCTGAGCTGACTGATAGACACTGCACCATCTCTTATCAGGACTATGGAACTATCTGACAGTGTCCACAGACAAACTCTCCACCTCCGTCGGCCTCCTCATGCATAATGTATTATGATATCATCAGTATGTTGATGTTTCTGTGCTGTGTTCTCTTTTCTTTTTCTAAACAAAAAGTCAGCACCTCTCGAAGGCCGCGGCCTCAGACACATCCATCTCTCTATGTTTGTTTGTTTATGTTTTCTTGGACAGGCTGTACTTGTCCCATTTGGAGCGGCAAATTCTGTTTAACAAGTTTTCTAAGACAGGTAGGACACTAACGGTAGTCTTAGTAAACTATAACATGGAATAAAAATATTTATCTTAAATGTCCTGAAATGGTGCCATTTAACATAATTGTCTCCAGTAGTTTTACTGATACTATAATGGTACAAAAATCTGCAATACTGGTTTGCACTCAATGCAAACTAAACATATTAACCTGCATACTTTCTTTACAGATCTGAGCCTAAATCTACCAATGCACCAATATTGTTGGATGACTCTAGGTGTGAGTGAGAGAGTGAATGGTTGTTTGTCTTGTTTGTCTCTATATGGCCCTGTGATGGACTTGTGACCCGTCCAGGGTGTACACCGCCCCTCGCACAGTGATTGCTGGACATGGGCACTGGCGACCCCCGTGACCCAAAATGGAAGAAGCGGGTAAACGATAATGGAGGGATGGATGGATGGACTCGATTCAAATTGCTTTTCCATATGTGTCATTATTGCTGACCTATTTTTAATCACGTCAGCTGATTTTGCAAGTAAACAAATGTATGTTGTCATTTGCAATAGTTCACTAGTCTCTGAGCAGATCGAAAACCCTAGGACCAGTCTACATAAAATGTCCAACAGATTATAATATTTTAATTCAATCTACATGAGCAAAAAAGTCGGGCCTATTCTAATTCTGACTTCATGACTTTTTTTTTACTTGTTTTTTTAAACCAGTCTTCATGACATTGTAATGAGTTGACAGCACTTCCAGACCGTCCCTTTAAAAGATCCATCCATTGCTTTAAATCATGAGAGGATTTATCTTTGTAAGTAATTAAAGTCAGAAAAAAGTTCAATAAACACTTTTTGTCATAGCTTTTAAAGTTGTTTGGACTCTAGTGGTCAATAAGAGGTGAGCGAACAATATGAAACAAAATGGCTAAATGTTTGGACTCAGCTGCCATGAGGACCAACAGCCTCTGCCCAGATGGGTATTTCTCTGTTTCTTTCTATTTAGATGGGAAGACAGTGGACTGTGTATATAAGAGAATCTGGGTTGTCATATAAACAATCATCACTTTTGCCAACCTGCATGTTTTACTGCATGTATCGTGGTATCCAACCTCCTCTGATATTATTGCTAACGAGGCGCTCACTTCAGAGAATAGCCGAACAACTTAAGCTGTGCAACAGATCCAACATTTTCCATGATTGCCCGTGGATCCATCATCTCTGCACAGTAATTGCTGCTTTATTGCTGCCAGGAAGAGGTCTCTGCAATCATTTAAGTAGAACATATAACCACTCCTGAAGAGACAAACTGGTTAAGGCCATGATTAAAGAGCAACCCAGAGCCACTTTGCCAAACTGTCTCCATCGAAGGCTTTTGTGCTGCTCTGAAAAGATGCTAGTATCAAATAATCAGTCAGATACCTACACTAAACTATTCAGCCTGTGTGTTAAAAAATACACATCAGGGCACATGCGAGCACATTGCAGAATGTTATTGACTTTTATTGATCCTCAGCACTTTCATTCTTGTCATTGGGCTGCAAATCCCAGTCAGTCTTTTGGTTATTTAGCAGGACTAAGGAGAGTCAACCTACAGTCTCCCATTAGTGTGCTACCTAAATGTAGCTCTCGACAAAAAGAACACACACACACACATGCCGAGAGCTATAATTTACTACAACACAAGGCCAAAGCCTGGAGAAGCTTTTATTACTTGTCAATAATCATAATGACTTGATGATGGAGCAGGTCAATATCCTTGTGAGTCCTGTGCCTTTCATCTGTAAATTGCTTTTTGTTCTTTAAAAAAAAATTTGAGTCCTTTTTGTTTTGTCTTTTTTTTTGTTCCATAATGTACTCTTATTAATTTGTGGTGCATTCACTTTGTGCAGTTATATGAAACATGTGGGGGTCGTCGGAGCTCTTATATCTTTGCTTCCTGTGGACACGGTGACTCAAACATGGACGTCTTCCCCTAATGAACAAATGTGTTCCCAATTTACAAATGTCAGCTTGTATATAAACCGGCTTTCTTTTTCTGCATTTTTCCTCAGAAATTACAACTTTTTTTTCCTCCATTTTCCAAGATCAGTGCACTCACAGAATGGAAATATGTTGATGTTCCAACTTCTGTGTGCCAAACAACCAAACTGGAATCATGGGGTTTTGCTCTTGATTGATTTTCCAAATGACAGTGTGTTCGGTGGTTATGTTTGTGTGGGCTAAAGATGAGAAAGTATGTTTTTTTACAAAGTAAAACTTACATGTGTCAGTCTTGAGCAGGCTGTTGGTGCTCCTGAAGTACTGGGGGTTTTCTATCACAGGGATCTTCGTCATGCCAATGATGACGGCATCAGGGCCCATTTCTGAGGAGGAGGGCGTGTTGCTGCCGTTAGAGACGTGGTGAAGGGGAGAAGCCGAGTCATCGTCGTTGCTGATCACTGAAGATGGTCCTGCAAAAATGTAGAAATATGAGGATAGAAACTTGAGACATAAAGGTTCAAGCTTATTTCACTAAGCATTTAAACAGTGGAGAGTAGCAAATAATTGCACCTTTCCAGTTGTACGACTGAGTAGTGTAGGGTGTTTAGCATGTTTTGTAAATTTTTTGAGAACAATTGTCGTCAAACCCAGCTCCCACAATGAGAGTTAAGTGAAAATGCAAACCTCGTTTCAACTTTTGATTTAAAGTTTAGCAATTTTGTGCAGAAAAAGATGCATCCCATAGCTGCGCAATGACCTGAAATGGGAACATAGCATTCTTATGAGTAATACAATCCTGCACTACCACGTCTTCTTCAGCTATAAAAATGTTTGCCCTCAGATGGAAT
This sequence comes from Hypsolebias coamazonicus, assembly GCA_032273985.1. Taxonomy (NCBI): domain Eukaryota; kingdom Metazoa; phylum Chordata; class Actinopteri; order Cyprinodontiformes; family Rivulidae; genus Hypsolebias; species Hypsolebias coamazonicus. Next base: position 5,340,716 of record JAVCKU010000002.1, read on the forward strand.
TGATTATGTCAAGTACATTTCAATCTATGTGAGCTTGTGGTTATAAACTTAATCTTGATTATCTGGTTACACATTCTGACAAAACGTCACATAAATTTCACTCTCAAACACTGTTCCTATTCGATGCTAAAATACCATTTGTGCAACTCCATCACAATGATGACACAATCAGAATCGTTGTGCTGCTGATCTTGTTGTTTATAAGGATGTGGGAGGTACTTTGTATGTTGTTAGGAAAATATTTGCCCAGAATCCAAGTGACTTCATGTTAGTGAATGTGAAATATATTCAAAGTACAAAGTAGCATTCCATGAAATAATGCTTATTACATGCTGCATTGGACGTCAAAAGTATTGAACAAATATTTTACTCAATCTGTTTGTGCTCGTAGTATGTGCTGTGCAGGATGCTCAGCTACTACTACAACAAATTTTAGCTCAATATCTGTAAAATTAATTTTTACAGCCATTTTGTTCTTGCTAACATCAAATATCTGTAGCAACCAATTTTAATTAGCTTGAATAAAAAAAATATGTTGCACATGCACATCCAATGAGTTTTATTAATATGTGTGCACTGATTCAAAAGATATTTTGCTCATAGACAGACAAATGAACACATATAGAAAATGTCTATCACATTATTGCCTATCACTATTTTTTTTGCCTATCACTATGAAACGCTAAACTAATTAACTAAAGCTCCTATTTATTCTAAAAGTAGGAAACATATCAGTTTGATTAGCAGATGTTACCTTTATATTTGAAAGCAGTTTATTTAGCCTGACTGTAGCATTATTGCCCAAATCAAAGATAGACGTCAATCTTTTCAAAGCAGAAGAAATAATCTTATCTCCTCAAGAAGACTAATAGAAAAAGACTAATTCAAGAACTCAGGTAGGTGTAAAAACCAAGGAAAATTAATCCACTGATTATTATTATTATTATTATTATTATTATTATGGTTGTTTGTTTTTAAGTAGAATATGAACAACCTAAAAACACAGAACACGGATAAGAGGTGAAGATGTAAGTCAGACACTAAGCTTGACCGAGTTACAGAAGATAGTCTGTTTGGGCAACATAATGAAAATGTTATTAGCTTTTAAAAAGGAATATAAATTTGTTTGTCAGTGACATTAAACTCTACTGATATTAATGGTAATTTTGTGACATTAATGGTAATTTTGTCCATATTTACACTGTCAAGGCAATGTTTTTTTTTATTTCTTTTTTAACCACAGAGACAACAACAAACAACATATAACATTCAGCGAGGGTCACACACTGATACTGCTTTCTGGGTTTATTATTCTGTCGTCTTTGGCTCTTCATCTCTATCTGCTCAAATATTACACCCTGAAACACTGGCTCAATTTATTTTTCAAGTTTAAGGGCTGGGATACAGTTTTCAGCAGAAGAGGTCACAGCTCATCTCTCTTAGCTTAGCTTTTTAATGCAAAATATGGACCAAAATATAATCTATTCATCCAAGTAATGAAGGGTTATTCAGGTGTTAACTGTTAGACAAGAGCCATCCATCATTATGGAAACTGCTCAAACGCCTCATCTGGGACACATCCCAGACAGATGGTCAGACCACATTAACACTCCCTTTTCAACATGGATCTGTCATGAGCCCCTAATGAATGACTGAACTCCACACTCTGAACAGAAGTTGATCATAATCATTGACAGAAAAGCTGCCGGCATCGAGTCCAGAGCCCACAATGATGAAACGTTTGAAACTGTTTCTGTGTATGGTAAGTAGAATGGATGCAGGATGAATGCTCCATCATCCTTCCGTTCCTTACACTGGTTTGACAAAGACAACAATCTGATGAAAACAAAAAATAATGATAAGAAACAGCAGCCTGAGATATTTATCACCCAGGTTCGTAAACAGATCAACAAATTACTCCCTTTCAATGACTGTCGCTTAAGCGCAGCAATAAATCCTGCTGAGTAATTGTCCACTTCCTGCTTCTGGCTCTTAAAGGTCATCTCGTTTATGGGCCTCTCTGAATTAGGCATGTCAGGAACAACAGTTTGTGTCATCTGAAAAAAAAAAAAAAAAACAAGTGGTGTTTGGTAAATATATGATAGATGCACCTGATGCACCAGACTCCTTCAAGACAGAAGCCGCCCAGAAGCACCGTCTTGTGATTTCAGATCTGTTTCCCATGAGCCCACTGTTCACTAGATGTTTTTCCTCTTATGTGTAGCTGGCTGTGCTCCATTATAATAATGGGGCACATTGTTCATTTCCTCTGTCGCTGGCCTCATATCAGGCTGTAGTGCTGTTGACAGGGTGAGACTGAAAGGGCTGAGAGATTTTGTTTGTGTGTGTGTGACTCTAAAGTGGCTGGCGTGTGTGTGTGTGTGTGTGTGTGTGTGTGTGTGTGTGTGTGTGTGTGTGCGCATATGACTCATGTGAGGAGAGAAAAGGCCTTGAGAGAGAAAAGAATGAAAGCAGGAGCACAATAGTTTGTTTTTCTGTCTGTGGAGAGCTGCAAGTTTATGTGTGCTGTAAATGTGGCTGTGATGTCTGGCAGTATCTCTCCGTGTTCCTGAACCAGACTCGTGCACTAATGTGTCCGTGAATATAACACAAGAAAAGACTGATGAGAGCGGGATGAAACATAGATGATTTAAATGTAACTAAGAATATTGGTTTCTTTTTACAGCTATGGTAAAAGAGTTTTAAGAAATACAGAATGTTTAATTAATCTTAAAGCATTTTTTTTGGTGTAGAAGTTGCTCCAGAGTATAATTTGCATCAGTCAAAAAAGCATAATGAAGAGGAAAAAGCATATAAGTCACTTTGACATATAAGTTGCATTTATTGTGCGTCACCGCTGACTCGTTGTGTTTATTATGCATTTATTTAATGGCCAAAACAGCTTAATTTCACCTGGGCGGCACAGCGCCATCCATCCATCCATCCATCCATCCATCCATCCATCCATCCATCCCATCCATCCATCCATCATGGCCGGAGCTGCCAACTCTCCAACATTCTTCCGCATGCACCAGCAGAGTGAAGCGAGTGTGCACAGGAGGGCTCACTATTGCAGTTCTTAAACATTTAACAAGCTTAACACTTAAAATAATTATTTGTTTGCTCAACATTATAGCAAAGGTGTGTCTCAGTTTAACTTTTCCTTAATAAATGCACTTTAATAGTCAAAACAGCTTCATTTTGCCTGTGCGGCACGGTGCCATCCATCCATCCACTGTGGTCAGAGCCGCTAGCTCTCCAGTATTCCTCTGCCTGGACCAGCTGAGTGAAGCGAGCGTGCACGGGAGGACTCACTATTGCAGTTCTTAAGAATTTAAAGCATAAGTCAAAAAATTGCGTAATGAATATGAAAAAAATATTGTATATACGTTGCTTTAGCATATACTGTAAGTCACAGGACTGACAAATCTGTGAAAAAAAAACAGCAACTTATACGCTGGAAAATACGGTAAAAGTGTGTCGAGACCAAAAAACAAAACAGAAACAAGCTTAGTAGAGTCCTAACCTATTAGTGTTTTGGTATTGAATTGTAATGTTAGTCTAAAATATAGAGAACGTTTGGTCGCAGTCCTAAACTGAGGGATTTTAATTCACTGGGAAATCCTTGCATTCATTAAGTATTAAAAAATGTTTGCATTTTCTAAAAGCAACCAAGTTTATTTCAGCAAAACAAAAAAAGCCATCATAATACACAATGAGTGGGTTGTCGTCTGTCAGCATGCACTTGTGTTTGTGTTGGGAGGGGCTGCAGATCATTAGCACAGAAAGGTCCCAGGGTCAAATCGTTATAAATACCGTTAAGTCGAGAGACGACAGGAGCCCGCCTCTGTTTGCATGGAGACGGGGTGAGGTGGCACAGCCTCCACTGGGAGTGACTGCGTAAAAGGAGAAAGAAAAGACGTGGAGGAGGGAGGCCCAGATGAAGGTATTAGAGGGGTCAGGTCAAGACCCAACACCGTTAATAGACATGGAACTGGTGTTTAAACTGGAGGAGAGTGGAGCTCCTCATGACTGTCAATAAACCTGGATGTCTGGCTTTTCAAAATGCAGGTCATGACTGAGAGGTGGGTGGCAGGAAGACAAGCACTGAACCTGCCATCGATTTTTTTCAGCCATTGTTTTAAGGTCTGTCGTTTGTGCACTTATAACAGGTTAAAAGCTCTGTTTGATGAAATAGTTGATAGAGTCAAAGGAAAGTGGGAAAAAATGTGGTTTTAACAGCAGACATTTCAGTTTGATCTGCTACATGTGGCTTAGATAAATAATTTATAAACATTTGTAAACTTTCCAATGTACAGAAAGCCCTAAAGGAAATATTACTGTTTGTAAGTAGAGCAGATCCAGGGTAAGACAAAGCATCTCTGCAGACCGCAAGAAAGCATCATCAATTTTGAAAGGCATAAATGTATAGTTTGCCTATGTAAAGAAGACAAATAGCTTCTAATGCTGTGAGGTTTACGGTTGAGCAGTTAACAACATTGCTGTTCTGCTTTTCATTATATATTCATGCCCACAATTACACACTAACAAGTGCGCAGTCATCGCCAGGCAACTGGAACATCTCTGGTTTGATACTTATCTGAATAAATTATGGATTTTTATTGGACACAAGGTGTGAAAATAACGGAGTGTTTTGAAATGTTGCCTTAGGTTTAGGGGGGGGAAAGTTCACCTTCACTTTCTTTCTTTAACAACTGCTAGTGATGCTTTTACGTACAGCACTTAAAATAAAGAGAATATGAAGCATCACAAACAAGGCTAATGTATTTGAAATACATTAAAATTCATCAGTTCAGGAAATCTCAACAACGTGCGGTGCTGTGAACTCTCTAGCTTTATGATAAAACCCTGCTTCAGGTGTTACTCTGTCTGAATTCATGAAAAGCTGCACAACTGAACTCAAAGTTGTGAACACTGTGGAGGAGAGAGATGCATTCGGGCTGAAAAGCTCACTCTGTTCGTCAAAGAACACCTGCAAAAAATTGCAATAGCACCATAGTTACAGATATTTCTGTAAGACCTCCGGAAAATATATCAACTATTTTATTAGCTTAAAAAAGAATGACTGTAAAACTAGCTCATGGTGTAGATTACTACAATGCAAATCAGAATCAGTTTTATTGTCACGGCACTGAAGCACAACAAAATTACATTTCAGTACAGCCTGTCCGAGAAAACATAAACAAACAGACATGGGGAGATGGAGGTGTCTGAGGCTGTGGCCTTCGGGAGGTGCTGTCCTTTTCGTTTAGATAAGAAAAAGAGAAACAAGAGGGGAGGGGAGGTATAAAAATAAATCATATCTTGCACTGTGTCCTAGACGGGACACAGTATGAGAGTTGCAGAGAAAGACGTAGGCAAAAAAGCAACATACAGATAAGACATATGCGTGTGGAGTGGGTGGGGGTCCCAGCACAAGCCACCCAGTGAGCGACGCAGCCATTGGTGCCTTTGCATCTCCTTGGTTGCTGTACCAGGGGGGAATGAGGGAGGCCAGTGAAGATGTGAATTTGAGGGGAAGTAATAAGTGAGCACTGTCCAGATTCTCCACCCGCCCCCACCCCCAGGAAAAAAAAAACACACACACAATCCTAAGAGGTGGTGCAACGGTTTTCAGTAAGATCAAATGAGCTCTGACACAGGTCTATGTCCCTACGGAGTGGAGTGGGTGTGAGGGGGGAGCAGAGTGTGTTGTTTCCATAACATCCAGGAGAAACCGAGATAGTCAACCTTCCAAGGCCAACACTGGGGGAGCCAGATTCAGATATCAACATTTGTTCTGGGTCAGGCCGAGCTCCGTTAATTTCCATCTGCCTTTACAGTATCGCTCGTACATCTCATGGCAACACCAAACAGCCAAAATGTGATTACCGTATTTTCCGGTGTATAAGTCGCAGTTTTTTTTTACTAATTTTCATGTCCTGCGACTTATACAGCGGTGCGACTTATTTATGGATTTTTCCCCATGTTT
>JAVCKU010000002.1:5364262-5376656 GCA_032273985.1 Hypsolebias coamazonicus
CATGGCATGATGCTATGATCATGATCAAACAACAGCTCACATCCCCACCCACGCTGACCCATTTCAACTTGACCGCTCCCACTATGGTCACCTGTGATGCTTCTGGGGTGGCGCTAGGTGCTGTGCTCTCACAGATTCATGACAGGGTGGAACACCCTGTTGCTTTTGCCTCACGTGCACTAACTATAGCAGAGCAGAAATATCTGGTGGGAGACAGGGAAGCCCTGGCCTGCCTGTGGGCATGTGAATGCTGCCATGTCTATCTATACAGCAGACTGTTCACCATCCGTACAGACCACCAAGTGCTGACAACACTGTTGGCGACCCAAGGCTCTGGGCACAGGTCCGTGAGACTGCTGCAGTGGGCTGACAGGCTAAATCAGTACAATTTTAGTTTGGAGTTTATTTCTGGGTGGGCCAACACGGTGGACGATCTTCTGTCAAGAGCTGTGTCAGTGACAAAGGAGATGGGCAGAGCAACATCAGATACAGAAAGCAATGAGGATTGGGTTCATGTCCTGCATGGGCCCCTCAGTTCAATAGTCACCCTGGCAGAGCTGCAGCAGGCCTCAGCTGTGGATGATACACTCACAGTGCTCCGCACCTATGTGCAGAATGGCTGGCCTGCCAAAGTGGATGACAGGGTGCTTCCTTATTACCGTTTCCACAACAAACTCTCCTGCTGGGGAGCGGTGTGCCTAGCTCGTGGTCACCAGGCAGTCAATCCAGACATTCTCAGGGTCAGAGTACTGCATATGGCGCACAAGGGGTACCTGGGGGTGGTCATGGCGAAGCAGCGCTGCTGTGATATGTTGTGGTAGCCCTGTATAGACTCTGATGTTGAGGATCTGGTGTGTAACTGTGCTTGCTGCCTTTTGAGTGGGAAAATTAGCCAGCCTGCCACAGCCCCTCTAACCCTGACCCCTTGGCCATCCTCACCTTGGGAACATATTCAGGTCGACATCTGTGGGGAGCTTCATGGGGCACCTGCTCATGCTTGCTACCTGCTGGTTGTTCACGATCTTCAGTCAAACTGGCCTGAGGTTTGCCAACTGAGCTCCATAACACCATCATAGAATGCTTGGACAATCTGTTTGGATGCTGGGGCCTTCCCAGTGTTGTTACAACGGATAATGGGGCCAATTCACCTCAGCAGAGTTCAAAGAGTTCTTCACACTATGGTCCATCAGGCATATCAGGACAGCAGTGTATCACCCAGAGAGCAATGGTGGTGTGGAATGACTCAATAAAACTCTCAAAAATGGAATCAGAGCCTGTCTGGAGGAGGGGAGAACCTTCAGCGACACTCTCAACCAAACCCTCCTGACCATCCGGGCATCCAAGCATTCCACCGCAGGAGTCTCACCAGCAATGTTAATGATCTGGTGCAAACTGAAGCAACCCCATGGACCATTTGAGAGCTGAGCCAGCCCCTGCATGTGGAAGCCCAGAGCTCCAGAAAGCCAGAGCTCAGGTGAAGGGTTTGTTGGTCTGGATGAAAGACAAGTTTGATGCCATGCACCGAGTGTAGACCCCTTCGCTGGCTGCAGGAGATTGAGTCAGGATCAAATGGCTTCATCAGCTAAATAAACTGCAACCATTCTGGTCAAAGCCCCTGTGGGTGATTAAGCATTTGGGTCCGGCTACATACAGACTGGAGAATGGGAGTCGTTGGCCCGCAAACCAGCTGCACAGGGTCATTGCCCCACCAGCATCTGTATCACCACTGTCCCCGGCAGCAGCGCTGGGTTGACAACCTAGGCCAATGACTTATAGGGTGGGGGATACACCACCAGCTTTACCCAACTCCACTCAGCGGGCGGCACGGCCCCAGAGACTGAGGGCCCCACCTATCTGGCTTGGGGACTATGTGACAGGGTGATAGTAGTACTGAAATGTGAGCTAAATACAGTATTATGTTTCCAAGGAGGAGGGGGATGGGGGGGATGTTATGTTCAAAAATCACTCTGTTTTGGTGTTTTGGTTGGACTCTGTGATGTAATGCACTGTGAGTGACATGTTACTGTGCCTTTAAGAGATATAGCCATGCTTTACAGCATGGGTCTAAATGTGAGGGTGGGGGGAGTTTGGGGTCAGTAAAATTTGGTGCAACAAAGTGACACGGTGCAGTTATTGAGTCTTCTGCAGACATTACAATTGCTTTTTTTTTTAATTATTATCAGTTGTATGTCAGCTAAAATGAAAAACATGAGGGCAGATTAGCAGAAATGTGTAACAAGGTTATTTTCCCAATTTCTTCTTTGAAGTGGATTTCACAATTACCACATAAAGATGAACAAATATAGATATAGTGTTTAAATCGAATTGTTTAAATGCACTGCTGAAAAGAAGTTTGTAGAAATGTGCAAGTTTGTGTAAATAATAGCAACTTGGTGGTGTCTAATTTTTTATTTTGTAGAAGGAAGGGTGTGTTTGTGTCTGTGTGCAGTCACTGTGAGATAAAAAAAACACTTTCTGACGGAGAAAAACTGAAATAAACACCAACTAAACAATTATTTAACATACACACAAAAATGTATATTTTGTCCAAAATCAGATTAAACTTTAGTGTTGTTAGTTACTTTGTAATTTAATCCCGTGTGTTTAGTGTGGGTGTGTGCGAGCATTGCTGATTGCTGTTGGTTTGTTTAAGAGCATCAACTTGATACTAATAAATTTAAGTGGTCTGATGATTCTCTGCTGCATTCAGCGCAGGGACTGTAAGATACAGAAGAACTGATTAAAAACATTTTCACATGTATGAAAATGTGTTATCTCCCAGGACACTTGGAGAAACACAGTTTATGCCTCATGCACACATACACAATCACAGATATGCAGAAAACACATTCATAATTCATATATTTCTCACTTTTCTGGATCTTGCTCTAAGATCATTTATTTATATGATTCCCATCTATCCAAGTATTCCTACCCTAGGCGTATCTATAATTTTCTTGATTACACACACACAAACGTAGAGCTGCTGACTTTAGCACAGCAACAAAAAAGCAGAGCTAAGAAGACAGCAGCTTCCTGCCTCAGTCTGGATAGGCAAACAATCAATTGTTGCATCAATAAACCTCAATCTGTTATATTGCCTCTCCAACTCGATGCTTTCTCTGCCTTCTTCCTTTGTCACTGTTTTCCACTGTGCAGCAAATGTTGCAAGAATGCAGCCAGACATGCTAAATGATATTGGCATGCACCTTTGCCAGCTCATACATATTTAGCAAAACTGTGGACTTTGTCTCTCGGCTACTTGAGAGTTTGCTTTAGAGCAGCAAGACTAAGTGTTGATTGACGGCTAAAGCCTCGTTAACATAGATCCTGTCATGCAGATATTTACTGCACTGCCAAGAAAAAGCTATGCTGATGCAGAATACTCTCTCTCTCTCTCTTTCTCTGGCAGAGAAGACCTTTCCGGGCTGAGCAGCGGGGTCTTGAGAGCAGAAATATCACACTGACATGTTGTACATGTTTACACAGTAAAAATGTCTGCGAAGGCAAATCCCAGAGGTGTGAACACTCACCGCTCAGTCTGATGACTCATATTTCATGACTTTTAATTTAACAAAAACAGGAAAGAGAAAGATACATGTATTTTTAATAGCACTGACCTACTTCACTGGAGGTGGTTTTAGGTATAGAAGAATGTATGTTGAGGCAGTCTCATAGTTTTACAGAGAAAACTGATGAATAATGGGTGAAACTAAGATTTACTTAAGTCAAACATTTGAATACTGTACTGTATTTGTATTTTATGTTGTATTCAATTTTTTTTGTTTTTTTTTATTTTGTTGATTTATTAAATTATACATCTGGAATGTATTAGTGTGGTGTAATTTTCCACTAATATTGGTTGTTTCTTCAGCTCTTCTCTTTCTCACTTGTTTAGTCCCTTCCAGTCAGCCACACCTGAATCAAACTGTCTCCATTTAACCCTTTTTTTGTGAGTTATCTACCTGGATGAGTGAGTTTTCAAACTTTTTGTCCTTGTGCATCCTTCACCGTGTTCACTTCCTCTCACAACAGTTTGTCTTGCTTTTCTGTGACAGCAGTCTTAACTTTCTCCTTTAAGTTTCTTTTCCTTGTTTGTTATTTTAATGTTTGCCCCTTCTTGTGGGTTTTTTGGAATTCTCCAGGGCCTTGGGGTGCCCGATCAACTGATTTCCCATCATATTCAGTGGTTTTATTATTTTGATTAGTGTTTGTTTCACCCTCCTGCATTTCCTGTGTTTGGTCCTGTTTCTGTGATACCTGTCTTTCTGTATCTGCTCTTGCCCCGCCCACTCGAACCTGATCCTCGTCTGTCTGCACAGGTGTGTTTGTGGTTCTGGTTTGTTAGTTTGGTCTTTATATTTCCTTGGTTTTTGTCTTCAGTTTGGCACTGTACCCTCTTTGTGTCTGTTCACCACAAGTTATGTTCAGGTTTTCTGCCATGTCAGCATTTTGTTTAGATAAAAAAAAAAAAAAAATCAGTTTTGCCTTTTTCCTTTGAAATCCAGCCTGCTCTGTCTGCACTTTCGGTCTCAACAACAACCACCTACTAGAGCTGTCATTTCTAACCGGAACCCGGAGCCTGACCCGACCTGACCTGGGTTAGGGCTGGGCCAGGCCATAATAATATGCTTAATGTATGCACCGGGCCGGTGTTGAGCTTTTGATTGCGTCAGCAGACGTGCATGGCTGATGATCCAATTATATGGCAACATGGCTTGCCATACGTTCACCAACCACACGTGGCTATTTGACCACATGCTGAGCAGCCTTGAAAGGGGTTAAAAAAAAAAAAAGTTCAGTTAAGCTTCAGAGGAGACTGTACTGCCAGGCGATCCATCAAAGCCCAAATGGACGTTCATTCAGCTGCTGCACTCTGCAGACGCATGCGGCCGACGACCCTGACAGGTGAGATCCCAAAATGTCCCACATGTCAGAGCAGGGTCCATGTCTGAATAATGCAGAATGCAGGCAGAAGCAGGGATTTAATGTGCTTTGATGGTGATGAAAGGACAAACACCCCCTCAGCTCTGATCTTCTCCCCACTCAGTCGTGCACATCCACAGACCGTTAACAGGCTTACTATATTAGCAGTCAAAGCTTAATTAAAAATGTGTGGGATTTTTTTTTCCAGGTTCGGACTTGTAATTACTATTAATTCGTCTGGTTGGGTGGGGTTTGGAAATGATGACTACGGACGGGCTAGGGTCAAGTCGGATTTTTTAGGCCTGAATACAACTCTACCCCAATCATGAAATGTTCTGTCTAAATAAATGATGGTTTTATTTATTATTTTTTTTTTTTTGCTAAGTTGCAGTTTCACTAAAGCTACCTCCACCTAGGTTTCAGTCTTCTGTGCAACCTCTTGAGTTAGGTGCCATCCCATCCTCCGTGTTGCTGCAGATTCTGATCATCACATTTCCAGCAGCTGAAATTGTACATCCTTTTTCTCATTCAGTGCAGCTTCCATTTTGAGCCTCTGGCTTTGCTTTACTCACTGAGATTGAATGTAGCTTTTGTGCTTTTCCACCTCACAGGGAAAAGCACAGTCGTACAGGCCACAGTAGGGCACAACAGAAGATTGTCCATTTGAGAGTCATTTCAACTTTTTAGCTTGCACATTTTTTTCAAGATTTTCCATCACACTGGGCCAAAGGCAGCAGGTGAATGTTGAAAGCATCAAGGTTTTGGATGGATTGTGATTAGGGCTAGTCGATATGTACCAAAATTAATATCTTGATATTTTTATGATGCATTTAGAGTGCTGCAGATCTATGGACAATTTTCTGTAGCTCCATATGACTGGTTTTGATGGTTTGTGGCTCAACTTGAATAAATATTTTCAACTTCATGTACAATTACTCAACGTGTCACAGATTGTGGTACATCTGTTTGACTTTTCACAGGATGTATCATTTATTCTGTTTTTCTTTTTTTTTTTTAACATACATCAACATACAACCTATATGTGCATAATAATGATTTTTTTTTTCTTGAGGATTGGCCTCGCAACACATTCTCTTTAGGCAATTTTTTTTAAAGCTATTTCTTCTCCCAAGACATTTCTGGAGGATTTGGGTGACTGCCTTTACTTCTGCACCACACTCCTCTGATCACAACAAGCTCTTTAACTATGTTAAACCAATGAGACAGATCTGGGTTGGCAGGCCGCAGACTGATGAAGTCTTTAGGATGAAAGATGAAATGTTTCTCCCTTCAAGAAACTTGTCCAGATGACATGATTTAACCTCTGTTGTATGTTAAACCAACTTCTCTTTTTTTCTCTATCATCCCTAAAAAATGTGTACAGTAGTTGACCTCCAGCCAGTTCTCTCAAAGTGAGACTCTACGTTTAATTTCTGTCTAAACTAAAAGCAATACGGAAATATGTGGGTTTCTGTTTGGAGGCTGGCTTCATATTCTCCTTCACTTCAGGAACTGATTTTTTTTTTTTTCCTTTGTTGAAACCAATAAGAATCTTTGTAATTTTGTGGTGTCATCTTCATTACTTTAAGAAACATGTATACCTCCTTATAGTTTTTCCACTACCTTTGAACTGTTAAAGAGCTAAGATAGCATCTATGTATTATCTGCTTCTCACATGGTGAGAAAAGTTGGCGATGAATGGAAAACTGCTTTTAATACCCAGATTGGCCATTGCCTCTCGTAGCCTAAATAATGGCATCTGATGAGTCTTGACTAATGTCTGTGTTTAATTATCGTTAGATTCTCACTTCTTTGATGAGCAGACTCACATTCAGCAGGTTCTTCAGCTCCATTTCCTGCAGTTTCTTAAGATAGGTCATCTCAAAAAGCAGAATGAAACTAGATGATGATAAATCTGTTAAATGGCTAATTCCTCTTCAAACAGAAAACAGACTGAGAGATTCCTGCTAGGATTTGCCAGTTTTGAAAATAAATTAATTTGAAGTGTGTATCATTTGTTGTCTCACAGGAGGCCCTAACAATAGATCGTCTTCTACTCCTATTCTGTGCAACCATTTGTTTTCTCATAGAAAACAAATTGTTTATTTTGTCTACAGTTCAGATTCTGCTCATCGCTAGTTTGTTGTAAAAGTACACATTAAACCAAGAGAGTTAAAGCGTTCTGATTTCCCCATAGATGAAAACAATTAGTAGACTTTTTTCAATCTTATGAGAATGATCACACACAGAAATATAGAACAATATGATGGACAGAACTTTAGGCGATGAATAGGCAGGACCAAAGAAAAGTGGTTTTAATTGAAAGCATTAAAAAAAAAACAGATTATCAGAAGGAAGAGGAAACTGATCCCCATTCACAAGTTAGTTGCTCATGACCCTGGTGACCCTGGAGTCAGGTGTTGCAGTCCACCAGAAGTTTTGATGGTCCTCTGCCAATTGCAGAAACTTTTATCCAACAGAAACTGAACTGTTTAGAAAATGAATAAAAAGTAAACTCACTTTAAGTTTATATTTTGTTTGTGCCTGTGGTCAGATTATCAAACCGTTAATTGAAGAGCATTTCTTTTCTATAGATAAAAGCTTTTAAATGAACAAAAATAAATGCTCTAATTCTTGCGTGAATAAAAATATTTACTTGTGCATAAAAATTTTTGGGTGGCACGGTGGTCTCTCAGCGAGAAGGTTGCCGGTTCAAATACCAGACCGGATCCTTTCTGGGCTGAGTTTGCATGTTCTCTCCGTGCATATGTGGATTTTCTCCGTGCACTCCGGTTTCCTCCCACAGACCACAAACATACATGTTAGGCTGATTGGTAAATCTAAATTGTTGTGAGAGAGAGAGTGACTGTTTGTTTGTCTCATTTGTCTCTATGTGTCCCTGTGATGGACTGGAGACCTGTCCAGGGTGAGCCCCGCCTCTCGCACAGTGATGGCCGGACATGGACACTAGTGACCTTCGCAACCCGAAAAGGAAGAAGTGGGTAAAGATAATGGATGGATGGATAAAAACTCTTTATCAGAAGGAGCACTGCTCTTTTATCATCTTTTATCTTTTTTCATCTTGATTAATACAAATATAACTAAAAGTTAAGTCACGTGTTTGTTTGCAGTCGTTTATTCATCTTTAAAGCCACAGACAGATATGAAGAGTCACTAATAGTATTTTGGCAAAAAATGTGAGAATGTTTAAAATAAAATAAGAGAGAGGGATTTTATCTAACAACATCATGCTGCACTTTTGCTGGTGTTTATTTTTATTGTCAAATTTTAAGTGCCACCACTAACTGTTTAAAATAAAATAAGAGAGAGAGATTGTATCTAACATCATGCTGCAACTTTTGCTGATGTTTATTTTTATTGTCAAATTTTAAGTGCCACCACTATGAAACTAAACATTTCTACATAGAAAAAAAAATACATTTAGAACTTCCTCAGCGCTGAGTTTAAATTCAGACATATCACAAAATGATTACATCAACTTGCAATGAGCAAATCCAACCTCTGTTTATCCACTGATAAATGATTCACGTCTTCTTGTACAGTTTTATTACTGTTTCATTAAAAGCAAAACACATGTATTGATTTGTGGAAATTGTTTTCATCCAGTGATGCTCTTTAGGCCTGATAGTGCAATAAGCTGATAAGCAGATCTTTTAATTGAGTAGCGATATAAGACTCCCAGTCTTTTAAATGTGGTAGACACATTATTTCAAGCTTTTAGTCTGACAAGACAGAAATTTCCAACCCTCTCCTAAATCAAATACTCAGAAAAACCCAATTGAAATGATTTCACCTCATAATTTTTACCTCGATTCGTAAATAAATAAATTAAAAAAAAAAACTCGGCAGCACAATGGCTCCTTAGGTCTCGTTGATCACATTTACTGATATGCAAATGAGATATTAACATTTACGCAGCACTGAGAGCCTCTCCTCTGGGTCAAATCATGTTGGTTCCTATTGCACCACAAGCTGCTCTTTCCAGTTTGATCCACATTTGAGTCAAACAGCTGCCTGAAAATTGGATTAACGAAAAAACATATTTACATGAACAAATCCAAGCTGCCGCCAGAAAACCCCATGTCGCAGACTTTGATAGCTTTCACGTTTTAAATATGCATATCAGATTAACATGAGCTGTGTAAGCCTCGTGACCCCCGTGGCTTCCTGCAGGGTCTATTAGGGTCCGTTTATGTTGTCTGGCTTTCGATAGGAGCTCACACCGAACATTTTGAAGTGCTTCCATTTTGAAGTGGCAAGTAATCAAATATAAAGGGTCTCCACTTTTCTAAGTGGAAGTAAATTCTGAGGGTTCAGCTGCTCTGCTATGTTTCCATCTGTGCCGCGCTCCAATTGTACGTATGCACAATGTCCTGTTCCCGCTCTGCTCGCCCTCATTTTTCACTGCTGTGACTGTTTGCAACGGTCAGGCTGACCAGCGCAAGACAGGAAATGATGTGCAGCTGCACAGTGGACTCCCTAACAGAGACGACTACCTTCAAGTTTTTGACCTTTTGACCTTCAACGCCTCATGTTTTAAAACACACTTTCAAAGCGTCTGGATGTTCTTTTTGTGTAACTTTGGAAAGAGAATGAAAAAAAGAGTTTATAAGAAAATCAAACTACTTTAAAAACAAAGTCTGAAAGAACATATGGCCTTGTTCTTGACTTTTAACACACTAAAGCCTTCATTTCTTCACACACTTTGACAGAATAGAGAAATGGAGTTACTTTGAGTAAAAACATTTAACCTGTATGTAGAAATTCAAAAATCATTAATGACACTGTTATACAGTTATTTGGATAAATGATTAGCTTCAGAATTTAAAATGATAAGAACTAAAACATCATTCAAATAAGAAAAGACACACAAATTAAAATTGTAGTTTCTTTTTTCCTTTCTCCAATCATTCAAAACGTCATAGAGTGTCCTCAAAATGACTTTTGATTAGAGTCTTTGATTATCAATATTGATAATAAAGTAAATTAAGATTGTTCTTTGATTTTTTGACTTAGAACAAAATTAAAAAGTCTCTTGATGTGTTGATTTGTGTCTTGGATTCAAATTAATGGAATTATAAGTACTGTCCTCTCAGAAGGTCTGATGGGACAAGATGGACAGAGGAGGTCAGATCACTGCACTCCGCATCAGGTTTGGGAGGGGTGAGTGCGTCAGGTTTACAAAACTTCTCAGGCGTGTTGAGAAAAGACAGCCTGTCAAGGCCAGTCGGGGGAGCCGAATGTCAGATAAACATGATTGTTTTGGGAACAGGCAGAACTTTAATGAAATCTACCTTCAGTCTGTGTCAGTCCACTCGCTTCCAAAATGTCCAAATTGTATGTATCTTCTCAGGACCTATGAAAAAGTCTCTTGGAACCCTGGTCAAAACTCAACAGGAAGTTGGCCATTTTGAGTCAAATGGTCATTTTTTGCGTTTCTCAGTTTCAAAACACCCTTCGCATTGACCTTACTTTGTCGTACAAGCATGAAATTTGGTACACTTGACCAGCTCACCAAGATGTACAGAAAAGCTTTTTCACCAATGCTGCACAATACACAGGAAGGTGGCCATTTTTGATTGAGATTACAAATTTCACACCTTTGTGGCGGTTTAATGCCACTCCATCTCTTACAACCTTGACCTAAACAGGATGATCCTATGTTAGAAGACAAATAATATGTTGATCTGACATGCTTTAAAACACAAAGAGTTTTTGCTGGAGGATGTAGGTGTTGTGGCGTGGCAAATAAAGAAGTGATGCCGTTGTAATATGTTTGCCTCGAAATTCCACATATTTGATTTGAGGTGCACCAAAATCACTTGATTGATCAATATCCACCCCTTCAATACAGTTCCACAATACGTGGCTATTAGCCTCAACACTGCCCCTACATTATTCCTACAGTGATACAACAGCTGATCTGAACCAGATTTATTGTGCATCATCAGTGAGCACTTCTAGACACATGGATATTGTGGTTTAACATATGACTCAAGTCCGCCCCCTAGATTATTCCAACAGTTATATTTCAGTGACACATCATCCAGTCTGTACCAGATTTATTGTGTGTCTTCAGTGAGCATTTCTAGACACATTGGTATTGTTGTTTAACATTTCACTCCACTGCGCCCCTACATAATTCTAACCGTTATATATCAGTGATACATCATCCGATCTGCACCAGATGTTTTGTGCATCATCAGTGAGAAGTTCTAGACACATTTATATTGTTGTGTAACTTTTGACTCGAGTGCCCCAGAATATTCCAACAGTTATATCTTAGCGATATATCATCCAATCTCCATCAGATTTTTTTTTGTACCATCAGTGAGCACTTCTGTACACATTGGTGTTGTTCTTTAACATTTGACTCCAGTGTGCCCCCTCGAAAATTCTAACAGTTATATCTCACTGATACATCATCCAATATGCGCCAGATTTATTGTGCGTCATTAGTTAGCATTTCTAAACACAGTGGTATTGTTTAACATTTGACTCAAGTGCACCCCCTAGATTATTCCAACCATTATATTTCAGTGAAACATCATCCAATATGCACAAGCTTTATTGTGCAACATCAGTGAGAACTTCTAGACACATGGTCTTGTTGTTTAACATTTCACCCCAGTGCACCCCTTAGATTAGTCCATCAGCTATATCTCAGTGATACATTATCCAATTTCCACCAAATTTTTGGTGCATTATCAGTGAGCACTTGTATACACATTGGTATTGTTCTTTAACATTTGACTCCAGTGCACCCACTACATTATTGACATGACATGTTGAAAAGCATAAAGGAAGTGCTCATCAAACATTCGCCACAAAACAGGAAATCAAAATATCTCCTGTCTGAAAGGTCAGATTTCAGCCAAGGTGATTTCAAAGCTTCGGCATATGCGCAACCTGGTGGACGCATGCGGGAACGGAATGAGATTGTCACAATTGCGACCGTGAGGCATTGCTGGAACTCCCACAGTCGCAGGTTATGTTGAAGATTTGGCAAATGCGCACCCTTGTGAACAAGTGTGGGATAAGCACGAGAGCGCTCACGATGGCGACTTGGTGGACTAGCTGGAGTTCCTGCAGTCGCCATAAGGCTGGAGCGGCGCTTTGCTGCGAGGGCCTTCAATGCTGCTTGCAGCTTTAATTTACTTATTTTGTAATTGTGTTTTTCATAATGGCTTATTTCATAATGCCACTTTTTATCAGAATGACTTCAGCTGTCTAAAAAAGTTAAGTCTGGTCCTCTGGACATTCAAAAAACAAAACAAAACAAAAAAATTGCAGAAACGTTTTGCCTTTCGTCCGAAAGACTTCTTCATTCTGAGATGCTGTATTCAGCTCAGTCTTATAAATAGCACCTTCTTAGGGGCCGTTTACACGGCGCGTATTTTGAGTGAAACCGCTCCTTTCTCTCTGCGTTTCTGCCGATCATTTACAC
>JAVCKU010000002.1:5455726-5468968 GCA_032273985.1 Hypsolebias coamazonicus
ACGCTGCGCCGCACACCCGTTCTTAAGTCCGAGTTACTGTAAGTCGAGGGCGCCTTAAGTCGAGGACTACCTGTACTTTTTCTGGCCTGCAACGATGTTTCCATGTACATTTTGAATTTTACAAAATATTTTTGTAGTGCTGTTTAAGGATCATGCGGTATCTGAAACTAGTAGGTTGTTTTTCTAACTTAAAAGCAGAACTGAATTTTTTTTTTTTTTATGAGGTAACATTTAAAAGTTTCTCATTTGGCTTACTTTATTACAAACTTAGCAGTAGCAGTACATGTCTTGAAGAAAAATCAGTCCAACACATTATATAACTCAAAGTTCATCACAGATTTCAGATTTGCATGAAATTCATGTCTATGCATGCATATTCTCTACAAACAAAAAGCTTACAATGTAACTCGTAAAGAAGCTAATTCCATTATTGAGCTCCGTCTTTTGGGGAGCGGCAAAAGCAGCTCTTGGCTCCGATCAGAATCACCACCACCTGTCACTCCTCTCACCATAACACTGTCAGAGCTGTTCCTGTTAGCGTGTGGGAAGATGGTTGAGAGAAAATGTGTTTATACTGTAATCTTGCTCAGCGTGTGTGTGCAGTTTGACCTAGACCAGAATTTTTTTGTGGATAGTTATCAAGATTTTTTTTCTAACCATTTTCTATTTCTTTCTCTTCCAACCCACATCTTCTTCCTCTCTGGTTCTCATACTGCTTGTATTCCCCTCCCCATCACCAGTGACAGAAGAGGCAGACCGGATCGCTATAGCGATAGCATGGTTAGTGACCCTTTGCTAAATACATTCAGCTTCTGCAGTAGCATCTAAATAGGTGCAAGTCTTCTCAGACTGTCATACTGTTAGGTCCTAGCAGTAGATATAATGCTGATTATCCATTGTCCTGTCTTGTATGTAGTATTTAGAATTCTACATAGCTGGTCACTTGACCATATCTGTGTGCATATGCTCATCTGAGCCCTGGCAATGAATCCCACTCCAGTTTTTGCATGGTGTAAGCCATCCTATCAAATGACCATAATCACCCCAGCCAGAGACACCCCATAATAACCAGCAGTAATTGCCCTCTTACTGTGTACTTTTCATGGCCAGCCTTTTTTTTTTTTCTTCTGCAAAGACTGAGAGGATGTTGGAAGTGGGGAGGGTAGGGGTGGCCATGGTTGGTTGCTAAGCACTAATAATGCTTTCTTGACAGACTGGAAGGTCTTTCTGCCTCTTTCTCTCTCTCCCTCCCTGAGACCTGGCAGGATACTGCCTGCTGTTGCTCAGCAACAGCTTTTTGAATTGCTTGTTGCCCTGGTAACAGTAGCAGCTGAAAATGGGGGACTGAAGATGCAAGAAGAGACATAAAGGGGTGAGGGAGGAGGAGGAGGAGTCTGTTATGGGTGAAATCTGGGTGGCTTTTAGTTGAGTCTACACTGAATGATGCGGTTGCATTACCCACACGTTTGTCTACAATCTGCAACCGTCTCATGTTGGATTTTAGGAAGACTGGAAGGAATGTATTGTTACAGCTTTAACAAATATGTTTGTTTGTTTCTTGCAGAGTGGTGGATATGGTGAGTACTGAACGGATTTTTTTTTTTCTCCTGACTTGGTGTGTGTGTGGAATACATACATTGAAGCTCCCTCCATCATGTTGTAGTTGCAGGCAAAAAGACAAGTCTGTTTGTTGTAAAATGATTTAAAACGGCAAGGATTATTAAAATGTATTGTCAAGTGTGACTAAATAAAACTGTTCTCATAAAAAAAGGATGATGTAGAGTAGCAGGTTTATAGCAGGTTACAGGTTTTTTTATTTATTTTTTTTTATATTTAGATGGGTGGTTTGGATCTTTATCACAGACTAACTTGATATTGAATTATTGCCTTTTATGTTTTCTTCCCCACTCAGACAACAGTTCATCCTGGGATAGCTATCAATCAGGTGAGTCTCTACATGCAAGTCTCTGGTTGGTACTATAGACAGATTTTTTTGAGCACCAACATTGCTAATACAGTACTAATATCCATAAATGGTGGCTGATGTTAAAAGTAAAGTAGGAAAAGAAAACTGTTTAATGTGAGTGTATACATTAATTTGTTTTTGAACACATCACCATCTCTGGTTTATTTTTATTTTTTTAATCTCCCTTCTTGCTAAGAGACTGTTTGTGGAGGACAAACACAATTTTTCTACAACTTTGTAATTTGTATTACCCTTTATACTTCAATTAAGCTTTTGTTAATTGTGTTGTTGGTCAGTTTAATGTTCTACATTAGCTTTGGGTTTTATCTTTTCCTTCGGTCTTGACCACAGGGGGACGTAGCTCATATAATGACATGGGAGGACCTGTCATCACAACACAAGTGACGATCCCTAAAGACGTGAGTATATTACAATAATACATTAACATCTAGTAGGTTAAAGAGAAATATTTTTCTTCACTCATAAGCCTAAACTGTACTAACTTAAAACATTGATTTACCACTATATATTATTGTTGTGTGTTCTATTCTTTGTGCTGCAGTTAGGTTATTTTTATTATTGTGCTGGTCCAAGTTTGGTTTGGTTTGCTACCTTCCACATTTTCGAATCAGTGCATGTTCTGTTTGAGTGCCTACAATATTCTTCTCATCACTTCTTGCTTTTTGTCCCTCTGGGTTTTTCCTCTACAGTTGGCTGGCTCTATCATCGGTAAAGGAGGCCAGAGGATCAAACAGATCCGTCATGAGTCTGGGGCGTCCATAAAGATTGATGAACCTTTGGAAGGATCAGAGGACAGAATCATTACCATTACTGGCACCCAGGACCAGATCCAGAACGCTCAGTATCTTCTGCAGAACAGGCAAGTTTGGAAATGGTAGATAGATTTGGTAATGATAGATTTTTATTAATCTGTCTCAAGAAAAATTAAATTCCTTATTTTTATAATAAATTGTTTTGCTTTAATCTGTGTGAATTAAATTCATTATAGTTTCATAAAATAGTATGAGTTGCCTAATCTGATCTAAGCTTGTAAAAGCACTCAAAAATTGACTTGTAGTAAACATAAAAATACTTTTGTCATAGTTTGATTGTTTTGAAACATGAGCACACATAAATTATAGATTTGGTTGACAAATCTATTAAAAACTGCATCCTAATGAGTTCCTCCTTTTGGGGTTATGGAGTTTTTTGCCTGCTGTCTTTTCTTCACTAACTCCCTTCCTTTCTTCCCCATGCAACCTTCAACTACTTCAAACCTTCCTCTTACATGAAATGGCTGTGAAGGAGTAGGCATGCTTGATGGACACATTTTATTGGACGTTTTTCTAAACTGTCACTGAGTGACAATTTTGCTTTGACTTGCATTTAAATATGATTTTAAAAAGTAACGGAGAACAGAATGTCTTTGCCATCAAAGCCGTTTCACTGTGAAGGAGGGAGTGGATTGATTCTTCCCCTGGCTGCTGCTGTGTGGAAGACTAGTGATTTTGTTGTTTTTAGTTAGATTAACTGACAACAAATCACAGTCTGCCAAATAGCACAGGCCCCTCCTCTTCTGTCTCCCTTGGCAACCAGTAGGCACGTATAATACACACCACTTCCTTGTTGATGCCATCTAAGCTTTCCCCGGATGCTAATACATCTGTAGACCTGCCGCTCTGTCTCATGAGTAGTATAGTGTCGCCATGGTAACTATCTTACCTTCCTCTTCCTGCCTCCTCTTTCAGTGTGCTGCACCTGCTTTGACACAAGGACTAACCACCTCTTTTCTTCAGTCACTTTGTTATATCTTCACCCCTTTCTACTTGCCTGTCTTCCTCACTCACTGTCTGTGCTCTTTGCTACCCATTGTTTTCTCTCAAATCTTCATCCTACCACACTTGCATAGCTGTGTAATTGTATTGTTTTGTGACTTAGTGAAAATTATCTTTCCAGCTACGAGTTATTTATTTTATTTTAATTTTTTTTTCAGTGTGAAGCAGTACTCTGGCCATTTGCTGTAGACACACAAGCAAGACAACGCTGATTGAACTTCCTCTGAATCTCGTCTTTTCCCCTGGTCCAAAACGTCCTCTCTTCAGACTATTAATCTGGATTGGTTGGTTTTTTTTTTTTTTTTTTTTTTTTCTCTACTTTTATTTTTGTATTTTTTAAAGAAATGTCCAACATTCCTGTACATCAGAAAATGTAGATCACCTGCATTTTAAAGCGTGTAATCCTATATAGTTTGCCAGGTTTTGCTTTTTCCCCCTTTTCTTGTATTTCTCATATAACAAAAATATTTCAGACCTCCAACAAATTATAAAAATAAACATTTATTTTTTAACGTTCTTGTTAATGACTGTGTAAATCTGTTCCAGTGTGCACGTCTGTGTGTGGATTGCTTTCAGTAGTCTGTCTTTTCACTTGCATTTATACCCACCAACCACTTTGTGCAACATTCAATTTATAAGAGGCTTCTTCTACATTTTTAAGAGCTCCAGGAACTTTCTCCTTGTTAAAAAGATCTTGACATGCTTAGGAGTTATGTACATGAAATACAGGATGGACTAATTTGTTTTATGATAGTTCTATAACAAACCTGAATCATTTGAGTTTCTTTTAAATGTAAGCATCTGTGTTTAGCTTAAAATTGAAGGTATTGTTTTTGTTTCTTTGATTACACTGAACTCTACATTGTCCCTGTGAGTTCCTGTGCTCCAAAGTAGTTTGCTGTACATCTTGTTGGTTTTATGTTGTCATGTAAGAGAATAAAGATGATGCCACTTTTTACCGAATACTGCTGAATGTTTAATGAGTGACCTGAACAAATGAAGCTTTGATTTTTGCAGCTACATCAGTGATTTGCTTAATGACTTAAGGCTGTAAGAGAAATGGTTGTTAGTTGTGCAAATTTATCAACATTCTTGAGTTGTTTTATTCTAGCATTTTAATTTTTTGAAGTTTGTATTTTGCTGACAATCAAATTTTAGACGCGAAGCAATTTGTCAGCCATAAGTAAAGTTCACAGTTCGTGCCCACTATTTCCCCTTTTTCCAGCGGCTTACTGTGATTGGTTGATCAGATAGTGACGCGTATACGAGCGACGCTCTGATTGGTCAAAAGCTAAACACCAGGAAGTGGGAGAATCGCGTGTCGAAATCGTTGCTTTTCTCTAACCTTTTCACCGGCACAGTATCCGACTCAAACAGCTCTGGTGGTTTAGCTGAACAGTAAGTTTATATAGATTAACATGACCGAAATTTTAGAATTAAAAAAATCATGATCCGGACAGGTAGGTTTACAGTGAAGCAGCACAACGACCTGCTGATTGATTCAAGACTGCTTCCCAGTCCACATTCATGTGGAGTAAGCTGACGACGTTTGAGATGTTTAGGTGACATAAACAAGCTTGCCATTCTTAAATGTATGTTTTACAATTATAGTATTTTTATTTGTGCTTTTTCGCACAAAATATAGTGCCAGGCCCTAGGTTTGTTAAGCCCATCCCGGGCAAAGATCAAATCTGAAAAATAGAAGGAAGTACAGTACTTTGTTTTTATTTAAGGATCTGCAACTGTTTTTTTTTTTTTTTTCTTCAGTTTGGTCACAAAGTTTTTCTGTATTTTGATGTCTATAAAAAAATAATTCAACCTTTATTTAAACAGGTTAGTCCCATTGAGCCACGAGGGCTCATTTACGAGAGAGACCTTGTCAAAAGGCCTTTGGTACTTTTGTGCCATATTATGTGGGTTTTAAATCATTTGAGACACACTACTTTTTAGTTTTAAGATCTATGGTGTTGCATAATTTCTCTTTTTTAACCTTGTTTCTTACCTTTAAAAACAAATCGGTTTAATTGTTCTGCACTGGTAGTTTCCTCTGGGGCTGCACAATATGTTATGCATTATGACAAATAACTGCTTATGTTTCAAGACACATTTTTTCCAATAGACCATTACAGTATATTTCAAGAACCATTCACTGAATGTTAATAATTTTGATCAGTCCAATGGATTCTCACAGTTTTAGATGATCATGATAACGTTAGAAATGAGGAATATGTAGATTTCTTGCAACTGATATCATAGTATTAAAAAATATGAGTCCTCGTGACTCAGTGAGACTAATCTGTATAAGTAAAGGTTGAATGAAAAAAATATGCATCAAACTTTTTTTATTTTTTGTGAAGCCCTAGTTTCCTCACATCCTGGCCGTGGTTGTTTGTGCCTGGGTTTTTGTTGTGCCTGCTTAAAACGGAGAAAATGGCACTCCCTCAGAGATGTACTGCAGGTCATCGAAGGTTATTGAAGATTCAGAAAGAAAAGGTCACAGCCGTTCAAATCACTCAGCCTCCATCCTAAAGAGGATCACAGAAGCTTCACCTGAACTGTGTTATTTAGGAAACACTAATCAGACTGTAAATGGTAGGAGGAATATTTATTTTGATGCCTAACTCCACGGACTCACCCATTGGTTTAGAAATCATGTTTTTTTTTGTTTCCAGTTGCTTTCTGCTCCACGCATCATGGACAAACCTCTCTTACCCAGAGAGTCCGGGCGGTTCATAGCAGAACGCAGTCGAGATGTGTTAATCGAGGACGCCGGAGTACAGAAGGTGGCAGAGAGGCTCTATGATCTCAGACACACCGATGCTCTGACCGCCAGTGGATGGAAGAACGCAAATCCACTGGCTCCAGCCCCCAGCTCAGACCAGGGGAGTTCATAAACATCAGGAGAACTGAATTATTTCCATGTCATGAATTGTAAAGAAGCTGTTTTTGTCCAGTGGAATAGAAAACAGGAGTATTGAACCATAATCATTTGTTTGATGATGTCATTCCATTGTAAAACTTTTAAACTTCTTAATAGAACAATTAAATTGTGAAGTAAAATGTATTTATGATATCCTAAAGTATACAGAAATATGGCTATTTGACAAACAGAAACTACATAAAGTAATAGACAAAAAAAAAACTAAACAAAACAAAACAACTTAAACTTTTCCAAAGATAGAGCATTTAAAAAACTGCATTATGTTCCAAGTGCCCTAAAATAAAATCTGTTTAGTTGAATTTCAGTCATAGTTTGTTCAAATTAAACAAAATGCATTAAGTATTTCACAATCTTGATTAAGTAGTGAGCAAGATAAGGAAAATTTAAATAATGTGATATAAAATGTGATTCATTGAGCAAACATGCCAGGAATTTATTTTCATTTGGATTTTGTTTTTTCCAGATGTTTTGGTTTATGTTAGCATGATAAAACTGGGTCGTTTGAGTAAATGATATTTGACTCAAACTGATTAGTGAATGTTTTGTTCTGTTTTCTTAATCCAAATCATAAAGCAGATTAAATCATCACCATTTGTTTTACCAACTATAATCATTACATTTAGGATTTAGTTGACGTGTCAAATAATTTGTAAGAAGCCTTTTGTGAACTTAGCTGCCCAAAATCTTAAATTTTTGTAACTATCTTGACAAAATAAGCAAAACTTACTAAAACAAAGAAAAAAACACTTCTTTTTCTATGTCAATCTGTGTGTCGTTCTCTGTTTGAAGTGATGCAAAGCTTATATTTGCAGCACTCGTGTCCCTCTCGCTTAATATTTGGTGTATTTTCACATTGCAGGCATTGAACTGGGTGTTTGTGGTTGACACCATGAACTTTTCTTTTTGGCCGGAGAAGGAAACGGAGCAGTGTGAGGTGACCTATAAAGGCACGACTTACACGGGCTACATGACCCTGTGTGCGTCGATCACCAGGGCCATGGAAGAAGGTGAGCAGAATGTCATGGAACAAATGTGTGAATCAAAAGCATAAGGTCATTTTGTGTCTTTTATCAGCAGGCTCTGCCTATCACTGCACAATGGGCCTGTAGTTATGACTTGCGCTCCATTTTTTATAAATAAGTGAAGCGGATTTGTTGACATTGAAAATATAAAAATAACTTTCAAGTGGTGTGTCAGAAGCAGAACATCTATCAGTGTTACAGCACGTGGCATCTTAGCCTTTTCATGAACTGACATTGTTTTGTCATTACTTGCTCTACTTATTAGCAAACTGCATGTTTTGATATCTGTTTTTACCCTGCTGCTCTCTGTTACTGGGTTTATTCTAGCCAGTTACTGAGCGCGTGCCCTTTACTTGAGCTTGGATTTGAGGGGAAATTGCTTGTAGCTCTGCGTGAGCCTGAGCATCATTTATAATTAGCATGAATGGCTCCGGATATGAATCAGTTATGTCTCCCATGGAATAGTGCTCTCGCTGTTGTCACTGTGCCCTTTATAACTACAACACATTTTCTCAGAACAACACAGGTAGCCTTCCTCCAGAGTGTGAATCTCATGAGCTGAGTGCGTGAGATCAGAACATATTTGTTTCTCTAAGTCTAACGTGGGGAGGTGGGGAGGAGAGACTGCGGAACTTTACAGCTTTAACTCTGTACTTTACAATAAATGAATATGTCTGTCCTCTGCATTAGTTCCTTTAGCTTCTCCTCTTTCCACCCTACAGGTATACCCATTACTGATCCAAAGTACTTCTCCCAGATGAGCGTGGAGGATTTGGGGCACGTCCTTCGATCAGACAATGAAACGGCCATGCCGATGCTGCAGGAACGCCACCAGGTTCTGATATTACTCTCATTCTACACAGTAGAATGATGTTTGAGGAGAGGTTCACTGGCCATTAGAGCTGGACCAAAATTAATATCAATATTTTAAGATAAATTGCAATTTACGATATATATCTTGATTTTTTTTTTCCATAAAGTAATAACAAAAATACATTTCTGTGTCAAAGCTTTGTCCCAGTTGTCACACAGGCACATTTATTAACAAACTTCTGTAACTACAAAATAAATGTTGCAAAAATAATTTATTTACGTATATTGAAGTCTGTTTTTTAGACATTTATTTACATATATTAAATAATAATCCTCTTCAGCTGTGCTGTCGTCACAACATTATTAAGTGTGGGTGAAGCAGCACGTGAGGGGCTGTTTGTATTCAGTGAGGGAGAAGGAGGGGCCGCGTGAATTTGGCAGCGCAGACGGGCAGAAAATAGAAAACTACACAGATTTTCAAGTCTTATAAAGGTAGCATGACATTATTAAAGCAGTGGCTTATCATATCGCTAAAGACACGATCCTTAGCGGCTAACAAGATGGCTAACTTTAGCCGTCTTGTTCCACAGTTGAGACTGGAACCATGTCTTTAGCGATGTGATACGCTGCTGCTTTATTAATGTGGCGGCGACACCTCTCACTGTTCCTCTCGTACGGCACAGCACAGGTAGTTTCATACCATATTTGTTTCAGGGAAGGAGGCTGGGAAGACTTCACAGTCAGAGCTGAAACACCAAGTTTAACACATTCTTCTGACTCCACTTTATGGCGCAGTTTTAAATGGTGGAAAAACTTTGTTGTGCTCGAACAATTCGTCGGGGCTTGTTTTCAGTATTAACTACAGAAAACGTTTTTCTGCTGCACGTCTAACAAATTAAATCCGAACCATCTCCAAATAACAGAGCCATTATTTTTTTTCCCTGCTCACCAGCATCTACGTGCCGGCGGTGCCGCCCCAACTGGAGACGCAGGAAACAGGGGGAGCGGGTGAGGGGCTGGGCTGGTAGGGAGAGGAGGGGCCGTGTGGGAGAAAGAGAAGACAGGCGGATTTTCAAATACAGTATAACACTATATCGTTTATATCAATATAGTCTTATCTTATATCGCAAATTAAATTATCTCAATATTTTTATTGAGATATCGCCCAGCCCATGCATATCTAGTTTGTCGTTTTAAAGGGAGCATGATTTCATAATTTAGTAGACTGAAAAAATAACTATTTAACATTGCATAAAAAATTTGGATTTTTTTTTTTTTTTTCACCTGCAATCTTTCAGGATATGTCAACTTGTGGTTTCTGGGGGTAGTAAATTATATTTAGGTTTTCAAGCAAATAAACTTAAAAAACAAACAGAAAAACCTGAGTTGTTTGGCTTTATGCTACAAAAGTTAAACATTTCAGTGAAAAATCTTGAACAGGTTGTTTGTGCCGCTTGTGTCAGACGTGTTGAATTATTAACAACAGATCAAACCAAAACAAGCTGGACCATCTGACAGAAATACTCTGGTTCATCCAACAAGTGCTTTTAAAGTAGTTCACCTAGCTTTTAGATGCATGCACAACAGAATCAATGTTCAAACATCAAAAATCAATTTTCTTGACGTTTTTCTGTACCACTTTAATACGTAGAGTCAGCAGAGTGGTGTCTGTTTGAGTTAATGGAGGTTCCTGTAGTCGAAACTTGTTGCTGTAAAGTTGGGTTTTAACATCTTTTGAATTTTTTCTTTCCTGAACCCTGAAGAAAATAATTATGAATAATAGTTTAAATTATCGTAACATCTTTGAAACGTTTGATTTGTGTATTTGTTGTGATCAGCACAATGCTAATTGTGTTAGTTGTTCTATAAGAGTTTCAATGTTGAATTAGTATCTATGCTTATTGTTGATCAGTAGCCTGTCGTGATTTTTTTTAAATTATATATATTGTTTTGAATTCTTCTATTAGACATGGAAGTATATTAATCTGTTCATGTAACATAAGCCAGTCATTTAAGTTTCAAAATAATAAAAATACATCAAAAATCTTTATATAATCACTTCGCAGCCCTCCGAATTGTAATCAGATGAAACCACGAGGTTCTTAAAGCGTCTCAGCCCAAGTTAAGCTGAGGTATAACAACAGTTAACACGGCTGCATGGAAAATCATTAATAGATATAGTTTTCATTCAAGTAACTTTTTAAGTGGAAGATTTATAATCGGCTAACAAGAGTAAATCATTTTACAAACTCTGACTTAATATGTTTTTGTTATGCAAGTGTAAAGTTACCTAAAGCAGTTAAATAGGGGCCTTTGCTGTTTTTGGAGTGTAAATGTCAAACTAAGCGGACGTCTCTGAGGAAAGCAGAAGTTCATCTTTTTCTCATTTAGCTTTGAACAAAGTTAACTCTTTGAGTTTAAAGATAATGAACTGTGTGCTGAGACAAACAATTTATTCACATGATTCATGTATCTGGTTTAATTGGTTTCTATGCATTCTGCGTGGACGTCTTTCTGCGTATATTTTCA
The DNA here is from genome assembly GCA_032273985.1 of Hypsolebias coamazonicus. Taxonomy (NCBI): domain Eukaryota; kingdom Metazoa; phylum Chordata; class Actinopteri; order Cyprinodontiformes; family Rivulidae; genus Hypsolebias; species Hypsolebias coamazonicus. Next base: position 5,466,833 of record JAVCKU010000002.1, read on the forward strand.
TCTTTAGAAGGAAAGCCGACATTACTGCTCAATAATAATTTTGTTTATCAAACTTCTAATGTTCCATTCCATCCACTGCTCTCCCAACATTAAAAGAAAATGAAAGTGTGCAGTTTGTCGCCTCCTGCTCATCATGGTGGCTAAATTTGAACACATCACACTCTGAATGTTTCTAACTAGGTGCTGACTGAAGGTGGCCGCGTGCTGCTGGAGCACGGTGGAAGTTTTCAGAGCTTCATCAGCCAAGCTGGAAGTGATGCCCGGAAGATGGTGGAGCTTATTGTAGAAAAGATCCCGTCCTACAGGGACGAGGCCACGTACGAGGTCAGAGTTCAGAATGCAGTCTGTAAACCTGACGACTCAGCTTACATTGTGTTGAACATGTGCACAAACATTCACCAGATCAGCTGCTTGAGACCTGACTGGGGCAGCTCATTTACTGCACATGAAATGCTGGAATACTTGAATGTGCAAGTTAATTTTTAGTTTCACTAGAAAATTAGTTTCTGCAGAAACTGCTACCAGACTGCTTTGTAGGCATCTGTAAGGGATTGCTTTGTAGAAATATGCACAATTTTCAAAACTTTGAAAGCACTTAGATCAAAATTTGTGATCGTTGAACTTTGGATAAATTGTGATGTGAGAGTGTCCCCTCCTGGCCACAAACAGTATGGCAGCACATCCTATTCATTTGTCTTAGTACAAATTAAGAAATGAAAATATAAAGATATATTTGTGTTGAACTGCTGGTTTTATTTTGTTGTTGTTGTTTTTCAGGACAAGAGAATATCTTTCTACAAGCGAGCACAGATCTTGGTGGCAGATTTCTGGGGCATGATGGAGGCCAGAGGGGAGAGAAGCATCACCAACATAGACTGGCTCACCATGTTCGCAGACTACAGGGTTCCTCAGGCGCTCGTCTACTTGGGAGTACTGCGATACTCCGACTCGCTATTGCAGGCGCTTAAAAACGGTGGGACAAATGAGAGCAAGTCTTTGGTTTTTCTGAAAAGAAAGACATTTTAAATCATTGAACATCATCTTCCTTAGGTGAGCTGCTGCCTTCAGGGGACCGGAGAGAAGTGGAGATCCGAGGTTGTTCGATTTGGTCTGTGGAGCTGATTAAAGAACGTCTTTGTAGGCTGGTGCAGGAGAAAGATGGACAGGTCTGCAACATCAACTCTGCCATCATCGACTTCTATTTGTGGCCTTTTGCGAAGCAGCACCACAAAGAGATGGCCCACATTCCCATACACCTGACACGCTGCATTTACTACTGATCAGCCAACTGATTTGTTCCCACGCAGCTAGATTTTCTTGAAATTGTATAAAATTTTCTTGCTCAATAAATCCATTTCTGACTTTTTGATAGTCTTTCAAAGTTTTTCTTTCAATTTTACCTGGTTTTTCACCCATGTTTTTGTTCAGCCCCTGTACTTGGCCAAAATCAGCATATTATTCAGTTTGTGCTCACACAGTTAGGAAAGTGGCAAAGTGTAGAACAGAATAATAAGGACAAAAGCAGATTAAAAGTACAGTATCTGAAAGTCAAGTTTAAGAAATGGATAAAAATCACTCAAGACCTGGTAGGAGCAGAGAGAAACATTCATGTTTTCTGCATATAATACTTTCAGAATCACGTTGTTGCTAAAATACTATTTAATGTCTCAACCTGTGTTATCTTTATTATTTTTCATAAATCTGAGTAAAGCAAAGGGAACAAGGTATGCATTTTGGCAGTCTGGGGCTTACAAAGCACCAAAGAAAATCCATCTTAAAAGAGGTTCTTCATAAAGTTGTCATTCATACAACAATGTTCCATCTCTTGAATTTAGGAGTATTTTTGTGCCTGAATGGTTCATTAATCAAATGAAAATGAGCAAACAAACAAAAAAAGACACTTTGAAAATAGTCAAGTACGGTACTTGATTTAAAACATCCAAATAAAACCTTGTTTTCAGAAAGCCTGAAGAACTATTGATCAAGAAAACTACACAATACAAAACAGATCTGACTTACTGGAGGCTAAAAATTTATTTTGCAATTATATATTATTTGTTGGGAAGATTACTTTGAAATATTAGTTTTTAGTCAAAACACATAGTGGTATTTCATTTATTTTATTACTGTAATTAA
>JAVCKU010000002.1:5469068-5492509 GCA_032273985.1 Hypsolebias coamazonicus
CTGCTGGCCCTACCAGGGGCGTCTTCAATATATCTTACGGGAGTGGAGCCCTGCACCATGTGCCAGTCAATTTTAATCATATAAAGCTGCCTCAGCTCCACACTGAAGGCGTGCTGGCTTCACATTCCACTCCTCTAATTTTGAGTTTTAATTTTAATGACTCGTTAGAAAGGTTTCTCTAAAATTCAGACTCAAAATTTCAAGAATTTTGGAGGATTTCTTTTCACAATTTAAATATGGAAGCTGTGTATTTTTAATTCCTGACAGTCAATGTTAAACACTTTTGTTTTAATTTCTGTTTTTTCTTTTTTCAAATAACCTCTATTGTAAAAACAGGTGCCTGAAGCTCTTAAAGCCCTTAGATACCGATCTCCCCAATGTTTCTTTTCTCACTGTGTTCTCAGTGAGATGTTGTTACAAATCCTCCCACCATATGGGCCAACATATCATAATGGCACAAGCTAAAAGAGTGGCATTTATTCTCAGTCTCAATTCTTTATTTTGTACAAAAAATACATGCATTAGTAGCTGCAGGACAAAGCAACTCCATTTGTGGGGTCTTTTTTAGGCTGTTGGAGTGTTGAGGCTGTTTTGCATGGCAATAGGCTGATAGTGTGCATGGATGAAGTCATGGGACTGTCTGGCCATCAGACCCAGCCTGAATGAGCCGGAGGCCGGACCCGGCCGCTCCATGGATAATTGTGTTATGAAGAGAAAGCATGGGCCGCCCTTTTCTCAGCCTTTGAGCAGCAGAGGGTTTGAAGCCTTTCAGGACGAGGTAGAATGGTTACCGCTACGTGAATGGACCCTTGCAGAAAGTGAGAATGGCTGGAGGACAAAACCAGAGGAGGAATGTGATTATCGGATCAGCCCTTTTTTTCTCCCAGAGAGTAAACTGTGTTGGCAAACATATCTGAAAGAGATCTGTGGCACTTTTGAGAAATGGATACAGTCCCAGCTGAATGAGTGTATGGTAGCATTCACACTAAAGAAAAAACTGGTGAAACAGTAACAGGATTTAGCACTAACACTTCCCGACCACAGTCAGTATTGATCTTTAATTACCTTATATAGTGTCTAGTAAAACTCGTAAAATTATCATGCCTTCAGAGCTCACCACCTAAGGTCAGACTTACCGATGTCATTTGTCACCTTGTATTTTCAGATCAAATTGCCTCCTTTTTTTGTGCATCAACACTGGATACACAGCTCCTGGTAATTTATCACTGAGAACACTCCTCTGTGCTGTCAATCTATCACTCTTCTTAACGTTTTTAATCTCTTGTTCTTTATTCCTTCCTGTGATAATTACATTTGCAAACTAAACTAAAAGCAGATCTCAGCCAGTTTTAAGAGAGTTTCTGTGGAAAGGTTATAAACAATTTTATATCTTGTTATAGATAGTTCTTTGAACATCCTCTGACTTGGTTGGCTAGTACAAAGTAAAACCAGCTTCAGTTTCTAAAATTTTATAATGGTTCATTCAATTCAATTTAGTTTATTTATTTTGTGCCAAGTCACAAAATAAGTCATCTTGGGCACTGAACATAAACATTCGTATATATAAAAAAGTACATTGATAACACTATTTAGCTGAGGAGCAGACTGCTTTGAATTTAACTTCTTCACAGACTCTTATCTTGAGCAAGCATGAAGGCAACAGTGGAAAGGAAAAACTCCCTCATGAGGAAGAAACCTCCAGCAGAACGAGGCTCAAGCCTAAGGCCATCTGCTTCGGGTCATGCAATCACTCTTTCATGAACTTTATACACCACTGTCAACTTTGCATTCTGTGGTTATTTACAGGGAGGGAGTTTTATGGTTATTAGTAAAAGCAAAGAGTCACAGCTAGCTGTAGCACCTCTGGGGCAGACTGGGACACTTCCTGCAGGAATATCATAATGTTTCTATCAGAAAAGGACATGTAAATCCAAAATAACAGTGGTGTAAAAGTTAAATTTAATAGTTTTTGCATGGACTGCAACGAGATTTAGATTTAAACTGCTTTCTGAAGGCAAACCTTGAATCAACATCAGAAATCTGAAAGATAGGAAAGGGTATAAAAAGGTTTAAAAAAACTGAGATAAAAGGAACAGCCATACACCACACCACACTACTGCACATTAAGGAGTGATTGCACATTGTTATTGCACATTGATTTGCAGTGTAGATGCTATGCAGACCACTAACAGACCACCATTATAGAGAATTTTGCCCATTTTAAACACATGGTGTAAAGCTGTGAGTTATTTTAGGTGAACAATTTTATCTACACTGCTGCTCTACATGTGATCACATTCATAACCTGCAAAGATGTTTACCAATTTGGACAGTCTATTTAAGCTGCAAATTTCTGCATCTCAAACTTTTTGAGATGCTTTCATCGCCTGGCCATGTTGTGGAATGATGGGATCTGAGCCTTGACATTCAAACAGAATTTTACAATAAATTTACACATGACTGAACTTCATTATCATCTCCATCTTCCATTACTTATCTGTAATCGGGTTGTGGAGATCGCAGGTCCAGGAGAGAAACCCAGACGTCCCTCTCCCCAGCAACACTTTTCAGCTTGTTCTGGGGGACCCCAAGGCGTTCACAGGCCATAGAAGATACTCAATACCTCCAGCCACTTCTGGGTCTTCCCCGGGGCCTCCTAGCAGTGGAAAATGCCCAGAAGACCTCTAAAGGGAGATATCCATGAGGCGTCCTAATCTGATGCCTGAACCACATCAACTGACAGCTTTTGATACAGAGAAGCAGCGGCTCTTCTCTGAGCTCCTGCTGGGTGATAGAGCTCTTCACCCTATCTCTAAGGCTGGGCCTGGCCACCCTGTGGAGGAAGCCCATTTCAACCACTTGTATCTGGGATCTCATTCTTTCGCGCATGATTCAAATCTCATGACCATAGTTGAGGGTTAGAACGTAGACAGTTCAACTCAGCTCTGTCTTCACCACAAAAGACTGAAGCAATGTCTTCATTACTGAGGAGGAGGCCCCAGTTCGTCAATCCATCTCAAGCTCAATCCTACCATCACTCAAGAACAAAACTCCCAGATACTTGAACTCCTCCACCTGAGGCAATGGGATGAGTCATTCCACCTGTTTCTGATCAAGAACCATGGCCTTGACTTAAAGGAACTGACCCCCATTCCAGATGCTTCACACTTGGCTGTGAATCATCCCAGTGCACACTGAAGGGCTTGGCCTGACGATGATCTGGAAATTTCTTAATCCAATATTTTATTCACAATTGAGCATAGCTGTTTTTGATTTATGTGCTTCCTTGTTCAGGGTTCACCACAGTAAGTGAACTTGCTTAAAGATTCATAATTATTTCATGTTGAACATCCTTCCTGACACAACCTGGGCAGCACAGCCCTGGTGGAGTCCATCCTGCACTGGGAAGGAGTTGTACTTTGCTTAAAGGCTGCACACTATACAGTACTCCCACAGCACCCCCCACAGAATGCCTCAAGAAACATGGTCATAAGACTTCTCCACATCCACAAAACACATGCACTGTAGTCTGGGGAGGCTCCGCAAGGGTGACGATCTGTCCACTGTCCCACAACCAGGATGTAAGCCACACTGTTCCTCCTGAATCCAAAGTTTGACAATTGGTTGAAGCCTCTCTTCTAATACCCTGGAATAAACTTTGCAGTAGAGTGTGAGAAGTGTGATCCCATGATAGTTGGAACACACTTTCCAGTTTCCCTTTTTAAAAATGGGAACTACCACCTTGGTCTGCCATGCCACAGGCGTTGTCCCAGTCTCCCATGCACCATTGAAGAGGCATGTCAACCATGACATCCCCACAACATCCAGAGCTTTTAGGCTCTCTGGGCAAATCTTGGACACCCCTGGCACCCTGCCACTGAGGAGTGATTTGATTACCTCAGTGGCCTCTACCATGGTAATGGACTTGTCCAACATCCAGAGCTTTTAGGCTCTCTGAGGCCACCTGAAAGTCCTCCATGGCCTCCTTGAATTCCTCCCATGCTCAAGGTTTTGCATCTGCAATCATAGAAGCTCTAGGCTTTCTGGCCACCCTGTAGTTGTCAGCTGCTTCGGAAGTTCTCCAGGATAGCCAAGTCCTGAAGGCCTCCTTATGGCCTCCATCACTGCTTGTGTCCACCAGCTGGTCCTTAAGTTGTCACCGTGACACACACCAATGACCTTCAGGCCACAGCTCCTGGAAGCCACATCTGCAATAGAGGCCCTGAACATGGCCCATTCGGATTCCATGTCTCCAACCTCCCCCATGACACATGAAAAACTCTCTGCAAAACCTCTCTTTTCTCTTCAAAATTTTTATAGCAGTTCATGCAAACACTAGTGATCATATCTTCACACCACCATTCATTTTGCATTTTTATTTCAGCAAAAATATTATGAAAGTCCTGCTTGAAGTGCTACTGCTTGCTGCAGTTGTTATTTGTGCTAGAAAATTACCACAGAACTCCATGTAAATAAGAGTTTAATTATGAAATTGGCAGAAGTATAAGAGTGGAATAACCCTTGCATAAACTGCTATACAATATTTGAGATTAGAGACATTTAAAGATTATTGTTTAAAAATTGATTGTTTGAATTGATTTTGTTTGAAAAGGGGCAGATATTATAAGATTGTTTCTTCTTCTGCTTCCTTTCATTTTAAATTTGTTTTTTGTTTTCCTCTGAGATGGTTTTGTAAATGTACTTTCTTGTGTTTTACAAATTGAAATGAATAAAATACATAAATAACAGCAATTTATTTTTTAGTATTCACCCTATTTGAACTAGTCAGATTAGCTAATCAATCTTGTCAAAATATAGATGTTTTTTAGTCATTTACAGGTTTGGCTCCCAGCTGGAGCCTTTCTGGGTGCAGTTTACATGGTCTCCCTATGGGTACTCTGGTTTCCTCCCACAGATTAAAGACTTGCATGCTAGGTCAATTGATGACTGTAAATTGTTCCTAGGTGTGCGTGAGAGCATGAATGGTTGTGTCTTGTCATGATGCCCCTGCAATGGACAGGAAACCTGTTCAGGGTGTCCTATGCCTCTCGAACCATGACCGCTGAAGTTATACACCAGCTCCCACAACTTGGAAAAGAAAAGTGAGTTAAAAAAAGTATGAATTAAATTTTACCTTTTTATTTACGTTATTTATGGAATTAAACTGTTTCTCCTATATGTGGTAATTCAAAAATCTAACTACAACATATAAGGTAACAATTGTTTATAGTATTTTTATAAAATCACACTCCAAAATACCCCTTTAAGTAGAAAAAAATTACTTGTACTGCTTATCAGAATGTGTTTCCTAAACAGGATGATGGTGTTACACAGAAAATTGCCAATATCCTTTTTGCCTTCCAGTATCTACCCCAGCTTGACTTTACTCACCTTGAGTCCAAGAATATCTAACAACAGATACCCTTGAAACTTACATTTTCTGTCTTCCTTAACCTTTTAAAAACCATGCTCTGTCCATCCAAAGCTTCACTTTATAATCTTCATCCATCTCTGTCGGCTGGCAACTGCACCCTGAAAGACATAATCGGATTTTGGTGGCATTAAAGAGCAAATAGCTTCTGTCACTGGACAACTCGCTGGTAACCAGGTTTTAAGAGGAGCACAGCATTTGTCAAGTGTCATGGCTGAGGCACAAACACCAGACATGGACACGCACTGTACACTTGCTCTGTAGCCTCAGAGGGGTTTACACAAGCTGTAAGGATGCGTTCACAACCATCTTATTTAATTTGCTGCAAAGCTGGATAAACAAGTTATCAGGGTTTCATCAGCTCAAGTACTAAAGGGCTTTAGAGGTAACTATTCTGTAGAAAGAAGTATTGGCTAGGTATTACGTTTTTGTTTGAATCCCTATTTAGCGTTGTGTTACTGGCTCAGTGATTAGTTGAATATAAAGATACAATATTGTGTTTCTTTGTCTATGTTTTTGTCTTGTCTACCAGGTAACCTGTTTCCCGTTGGCTATATTCATTTTGCCCATCTGTATTGTTTGTGCTGGAAATGAGAAATGTATCAGACACTAGAGATGCCTCATTCATCATTAGCTCCATCTGTGAGAGCATCTCTCCACAAAAGACTGATAGATAAAGATATTGTCTGTGGCTAACACTGTCATTAGAAATGGTCACTGTGGACAAGAATGTGTCTCTTTCCAGGAACAAAAAGGGAAGACGCTTCTCTCCCCTGTAATTGTATTCGGTCTCATCGCTCTTGTGATACAAGTGGGAGATAATAAAAGGAATGAAAATCCATAAATGAGGAGCTTTCCTTTTTCTTTTTTCTAAGCGTTACAAGAGAACTTCTTTGTAGTCAGACAAAAGGACAGATTATTTTGTTTATATGTGCCTGTGTTTCTAAAGAAAGGGAAATAGTGATTGGTAAAAATTTGAAAAGGGGAAATGAGTAGACTCATCAATCAAGCTGTGTTCGTTAAAGGTTATGTCGCCACATTTGCGAGAATGGGCCCAGCGTCAGTAAGGGGAATAAAAAAGTAATTATCCTTTATCATCAACCAGAGGAGACTTGACATAATTAGATTTTTTTTAAGCTGAGTTGGGCTTCCTGTCCTTGGGGATTAAACATTACTGCCAATCATTCAACTGTTCACCATCAGACCGTACGGTCACTGGGCTCTCAATAGACCCAGAAACAGAAAGTGGTCACACATCTATGACTGTTTTCATACCTATTAGTCAGCCATGAGAGTTAGATTCCGGTAGTCGTTTAGCTGTTTTTTTTTTTCTCCCAAACAAAATAATGTTGGTTGGATTCACTTTACACTGGATGACCACACCCAATACAATATAACATATCAGCTAGAATATTGATGGCCTTTGCAGGAACTTAGTTATGTGTTACATTGCATAGTAAGAAGCCAACAGGCTCCCCATCATGTATGATAGAGTGTGAAATGTTCACAGTGATTCTGAACATGTGCAAAACCTTTGGAGTGAGTTCATAGTTCTAGAATGCTAGGGTTCTAGGGTTCTAGAATTGCGCTGCTCGGGGTGGCTGCATGTTGGAGTAGCTCTGTTACATTCATTCTGATTTTGCAAACTTTAATTCCTCTTTTTCTGGATGTAAATCACAAGTTTTAAATGATTGTTTCTTCTGGTATCAGATGCTGTGCAGCTGGAAGGATTTTTGCTGAAAAGTTTTTAGTTTTGGATATTTGTTATGATGTGTATGGTAACCATAACAACAAGATGTTTCTTTTTTTTTTTTTTTTTTAACAAATGGGAGCAGCTGATTAACGTCTCAAAAGCTCAAATACTATCTCAACTACACCCCCAAATCTCAAATGAGTTGAAAAGGAGGTACCATAGATGCATTCCCACCTCATTGTCGGCTGTGCTTGTGTGCCTGATCCCTGAGATCCTGGAAAGGGCAGGAAACGTGGCTTGTGACAGCAGAAGGACCAGGATCATCCCCTGACACTGTAGCCAACTGTCCACAGTGATGAGGAGCGTGTAAGGCTGCTGGGAGGAGTGTCCATCGCTCTTGTAGGAGGTCTGCCTGGCATCTAGACGGTCCTGCAGCCTGGAGGAACCGAGAGGCCCGCCAAGTCTGGGTGGACAGATCGGATGGCATCTGCATCCAGTTTCTTCAGATCCGCTATGGGACTGACCTTTACAAGAGATCCTTCCTACCTACAGCATCAGTATCTATAACATCTCTTAATGAAATGAGGATAACGAGTTGCAACAACAATTAATACATTTAATATTTACAAACAAAATAAAGGAACCAACAAAACATTAGGAGTGTATATTATGCTGGACTACCATTCATCATACTGCAGATAAATCACAGGAAAACCAAAGCTATTAGTTATTATTATTAAACTGCAAAGTGAAAGAAACTGCAGCACGTCAAAAACGAAACTTAAAAAACAGTGGGGCAGTCACCACCCGCACCGCGACTGTGTTATGTCTTTCCCATAATGCTTAGCGGTATTTCAGTGTTCCTGCACCATGAGTGAGATGGCCGTCTGTGTCATACACCTGCATCTTGTTTGCTGTTGAAGTGTGGGTGTTTCCTGAGCATGCATCATGGTGTTATCAGTTGTCAGGCTCAGAGTGTGAACAATGTGTGTTACTCACATAATGTTGATAACTTATAACTGCCTCATATACCTGAACAGTATCGGATCGGGAAAGTATCGGTATCGGCCGATACCCAGATTTAAATATCGGCATCGGATCGGAAGTAAGAAATGTGGATCGGTGCATCTCTATGTGTTATGTGTTCAGATTATAAACCTTTGAAAAGAATGGACTTGCACAGCTTTTTCCATGTGTTGCCATTCTGAATGAATGAGGTATTTTCTATCTATCGCTTCACTTTTGACAATACCAATATGGCTGCGACGTCAACATACGATTCAGTGCTCAATGAGGCATCTATGTATGAATGAATGTCTATGGCTAAGAAGACAGACACCAAATTGAGCGCACTCAGAAGGACTCCTAACGGTTAGACACTGACAGAACTGACAGAACCTTCTGACATATTGACAGCTGCCTCATTAAAGACTGTGCTCAGAGTTTTTAAACCTAAACAATAATAGAAGATTTTAAATTTCAACGTCTTTAGTCAGACTAGGAAAAACCTGAACACTCCTTTTCTTTACTCTTTGAAAACTATACACTGCCAACAACCCACTCAGCCGGTGTGGTAGTTTGTTCTGGACCTTGTTGGTGCTGTTGAGGAGGGTGAGGATGTCGCCCTTCTTCATGGTGACCTCTCGCGGGCTCTTCTCCTGGTAGTCGTACAGAGCCAGAACCAACTCCTTGCCGGTCTCGTCGTCAGTCGGAGCCACCTGCTGCTACTCGGTTGAACAGAATCTGGTTTTAACTAAAGAAAAACGTGAATATTGAACTGTTGGACGGGTTGAAGCTCCCAATCTTACCCTGCAGGACTGGGCCTGCTCCTTCAGGGCCTGGATGCTGCTACCATAAGCAGACAGGTCCGACATCAGGGCCTCGTGCTTCTTCAGCAGAGCCTGTGGACCGGACCAGCAGAACCTTTTAACTCCTCTACAGCATAAAACAAAGCAACACATCTTTGTCTCAGGTCCCGTACCTCAGCAGAGTCCTCGTCTTTTCCATAGTCCAGACTACCGACGATGGGCTCCTTCTCCCTCATCCAGGACTCGGCCTCGTTGGCATCAGCAAAGTACTGCTGGGCCTGCAGAGAGTCCTCCAGGTCCTGTCTCCTCTGAGACGCCTTGGACTTAAGGGTGTCCCAACGACCGTGAAGATCAGACAGCTTTGCCTTCACCTCCTCACCTGCAAAGTGACCTGAGACCCCCCACAGAGACAGTCAGCGAGACCTGAGACTCCAACAGAGACTGCCAGAGAGACCTGAGAATCCAACAGAGACCATCAGAGACCTGAGGCCCCCACAGAGACCATCAGAGACCTGAGACCCCACAGAGACCATCAAAGAGACCTGAGACCCCCACAGACACCTGAGACCCCTTACAAAGCCCACCAGAGTCGTACGCCTGCAGAGGTGTTTGAGGTTCTTGTAAAGTTCAGCATCTGCCCTACCTTCCTCAACCATGGTCTCTCCCTTCTGGGTGACGGTCTTTATTCGAGGTTCATGACCCGAGATCTCGGCCTGCAGGGCCTGGTGCTTCTTTAGGAGGTTCTGGACTCCGATCAGGTCTTTGCCTGAAAAAAACAAAAGAGCTTATTAAATATGAACCTGAAGCTCCTCCAACACCTCCTCCTGATGCCCTCCTGGTCCCTAGTTCTGGTTCTGAGAGTGGAGGATGATCTATTTGAGTCCAAATGGTGCCAATTCCTTTAACCCGTCAGACTAACCATACCATCAGAGCCAATAAGAGCATGTGGGTGTAAGTGGCCAGATGATGGGTGAACCAGGCCTTCGTGGAGGTTCTGTTACCTCTGTTGGTAGAGGAGGCGATGGGCTCCTTCTCACGGATCCAGGTCTCCTCATCCTCCACGTCTCTGAACAGCTGCTGCAGGCGCAGTGAGTCCGACAGTTTCTGTTTGCGGGCCGTCATGGGCTCCCGCAGAGCTTCGTAACGGACCACCAGAGCCTCCTGCTTCTTCTTGATGTTGTCTGCGTCAAAGTGTCCAGCTTCCTGAAACTGCCGGGCCTGGATAGTGATCCCGTCGATCCGATCCTGAGGGAAGTCCACAGGTGAGTCCATGTCGATGGCAGACAAAGTGTTTCCTGGTTAAAGTCAGGTGTTTACCTGGTGAGCGGCTACGTCGGCCTCCAGCAGGGCCTGCTTCTTCTGCAGGTTCTGGACGCTCGTCAGGTCTTTACCAAAGTCGTCGGAGGCCAGGTGTCCTTCCAATTCGTACAGCCAGAGCTCAATGTCCTCCACGTTCCTGTTGAACTGCTGCTGCTGGTTGGCCTCTCGCAGCTTGATGCCTGAAACAAAAAAAATTACTCTTTATATTAAAAAAAAAAACCTTTTGATTTTAACTTTAAATGGTAAATGGACTGTACTTATACAGCACCTTTCTATCTTATCAAGACACTCAAAGCTCTTTACAAAACAATCTGTGTCCTCATCTACCCATTCATACAGTACTCTACTAGATCCATACAAAAACTAATCAGAGCTTTATCACATTCATACACCGATGGGACACACATTGGAGGCAATGAGGGACACTTCAGCATGTGACTGCTGGTGGAATCGAACCCCCAACTCTTGCATTGGAGGACGACTGTTCTAACCACTCAGCCAAGTGACATTGGGATAAAGTCCAAAGGAAAGGTGATAATGTTTTTGCTCATGTCTGTGCATGCACGTGTTAGTTTGCTGTAATATTAACAGTAGCAGGACGGACAATAATTTCTTGAAAATTTTTACAAATTGCATTAAATTTTCTGTGAAAAAAAAAAAAATCCTGTATATATGTTGCTTAATGTTTATTTATTGTTGTTTTGTGTGTCTATAAAGTTTATGCCTTTTTTCTCCCTCCCGTGGATCAAGGTTGCGTCTCGTGAAAAACAATATGTTCTAATAAATCAGAGAAACTCCTACCCCCAGCTACAATACATCATCACTGAATCAAATAGGAGACTCCAGTGGGGGTCAAACCCACAACTCGGTTACAAGACCACTACTTCAACCACTGATCCACTGTAGTCATACACACAGAAGCCACAGAATAGCTTAAATAAGGTCCTGCCATGTTAATGGGAATATCCTGTTCTTCGACTTACCTCTTTTCTTATCAGTTTTCTGTCCTGGTCTGTTCTGTCTGCTCCAAATAGATTTAAAAACAGAATATCTCCACTGTTGGTCTCAGCAAGTTTCATTGCAGCTATTCCTGGGTTTGCGCTCACGTCAAGTCTATGTAAAAGTCAAATCAGCTGTACGTGTTCACATCATAAAAATCTGATGCCGCAAAGGAAACTACGGGACCAGTCTGTTCGGATGACTGGCCGCTCGTTTGGATCCACCTGACAAATGCAGGTCATTAAACGGTACTGTCCCATAATGGTAAATACCGGTGAGTAAAAAGCTGAAGAATCACTAGAAATGATTTTTAATTCCATTCAAAATTGTCAAAATAGTTGAAAAATACACCGAACAAAACAATTCACAGAAAGCTCAGTAAATAAGTAATTAACAGGGATGCACAATATTGGACTTTTGGCCAATATCTGATGTGCCGATATGTTAACTTATTCGGCCGATAACCGATGCTGATACCGATATTTTATATACGTTCCTTTGTCAGAACATAGCCTTCTGATTTAGGCTTATTTGCTACAAAAACTGTGCAACAGCTGTAAGAGCTAGTGACATTTATTCAGTAACAGTCATATGAAATGCATAGCACTTTAACTTATATTTAATGAAAAGCATTAAATGTTATTTATTAGCATTAGTCACCTGCGATGCTGTTTCACTTGTGGAGGCTTGTTCCAGGTTCCTGCAGTGTGGGATCCTCTGCACTCTTGTGCATGAACAAAAGCCTTTTTAAGTCCAAAGTTTTTGTCTATCCATTGTGCCGTAAGACTAATCATGGTAACGGGGCTAACACAACGTCCAAATGTCTGTGGTAAAACTCACCCAACTAGTTGTGCTATCGGCTATTAGCTTCTCAATGACGTCGGAAATGATGGCTTGCAACTTGGGTAATGTTACGTTGGAAAAATAACTCGGGCAGGGGACGATGTGGCAAGGCTCAACATAGTCCATATATCTTCAGAATTCGATATCTTCACCAACGAAAAATAAAACTTCCACTCCGCCGACATTCTGAATTTTCCTCTCTGCCGTGAGATCAGGTAGGCGGATGTGATGTCACTGCGTCGCACTGTCGCTGCAACGTCATCACATTGTGCTGCCACTGTAGGCAAAAACAGCGCCTTTCATATTGGCAAGTTATTTTAATGGAATGGCTATCTATTGAATTTTAACGCTAATATCGGCCGATACCGATACCATGCCAATAATATCGTGCATCCCTAGCAATTAACATAATTTATTAGGAGGAACTACTTTGTGGGGAAAATTATAATTTTTTTAAGTGGGGCTGCCCCCCAACCTGCCTCAATGAACTGGCCACCACTTAATATTAGCGAAATATCTCAAGAATTACTGAACAGGCTTTAAGGATACTTTCAGAAAAGAATCATTGTTTGAAATCCTGAACAAACTCGATTTGTATCACATCGGTCTGTTTGTTAGTCAAAACTCAAATAAACCATCATCACTGGATGGACTTTAATCCAACTTTCAGAAAGTAATCAATAGATGTACATCTACAACTGATCAACATATGGAGTCAGCCATTTCAACATGGCTGCCACAGCTAATTGACCTCAGCCTAAACAAAAATGGCTATACCTGAGTGGTACTTCAAATATTGAGCTAAACTTTAGCGTGGTAGTAGCTGACAGTCATTCAGTAAACATAGTCCAAACACTGACAGTTCATGCAATAAACTGTCACATTGCATGAGATTGTGCATCAGGGTTCTTACAAGTTTTCTATTACAAAATTTCACACTTTCACATATAATAATAATAAAAAGCCTTGCATGTTTTTGAAGCACATCTGCAGTTATTTAGCTACGTGGTGCAACACACTATTTGCTTGCATGAAACATTTGGTTTCCAGAGGCCCAATTAGACTTAATAAAATCAATCAAAGGGTTGCATGTTGAACTGAAAACCATATAATACTTTTTCAGATGGATAGTTTGGAAAATGTGTCTAAGCTTTTATAAAATCTCCTATATGGACAAGATGTATCATAGTCAAAAGGCTCAGTCAAAGAATGAATCCCCAAATTTCTGCTGGAATATCCGACATACTTTCTGTAAAATGGTACCTGTGAAAAAATAAAAAATAAAAATAAAGCCAGTCTATGCGTATTTTTGCTTTTTGAGACATGTATGGTCAGTCTGGTTCTGGAAACAATCGGACATAGAAAAACAGATAAAAGTTTTAGTCCACGGTTTTTAGATGTATATGTCTAACAATTAGTTTTAAGACACTTAAAGTTTTATCTACAAAATGCTGGTTTTTATCAATAAATTTAAAATTTGGTTTTCGTGTAACGTAACTGGATGGCCAAGGGCCGAGGGAGATCATCCACTGGCCTTTTGTGGCCCTCGGACCATAGATTGTTCATGTGTGGTCTAAAAGTGTTTCAGTTACAGTACTTTAAAACCAAAGTGGCCCAAACTTTAAACTCAAGGCTTTATTTGGCAAACGAACCAACACGAACAGCATTGCAACTTCTTTAGATACATTTAAAAAGTTATTTTTTTTTTAGCTAACTAATGTACTTCTAGATAATGCAATACGGGATAAAGTTTAGAAACCCTGCAGTTTCTCCCAGCTCTGGTTTTAGTTTTCCACACTTACCCAGACCTAAAAAGTACTAAAGATCTAATTCCATACGTCTCAAGACTGCAGAACTGGGAATTTGCCAGACAGTGGTACTCTGCAGAACAAATGTGCAATAATAGACTAACAGATCTGCGGTACTCTCCCACTGAGAGATAAAAAAAAAAAACACAGATTCAACACCCATAGAAGTGCTCAAATGCATACAACTAAAAAAAAAATAAATAAAAAATTATCTCAGTCATGAGCGGAGTTTCTGCTGGAGACAAAAGCGATATTCGTAAGTTAACACAGTAGGTCAATGCACGTCGTAGTAACGGTGCACGTCTGCAACTAGTCAGCTGTGATGAAAACAAATAGTACGTTATGCAATGCTAATTTGGCATGGAGGACTTCACCTAATTTCTGGTAATGGAGCTGAAAGATTTGTTCTGTTTTACCTCCCCACTAATCCTCTTAAAGACAAGTGATTATACCAACGAGCAAACATGGC
Organism: Hypsolebias coamazonicus; assembly: GCA_032273985.1. Lineage (NCBI taxonomy): Eukaryota > Metazoa > Chordata > Actinopteri > Cyprinodontiformes > Rivulidae > Hypsolebias > Hypsolebias coamazonicus. The sequence goes on from JAVCKU010000002.1 coordinate 5,483,440, forward strand.
GTCGGCCTTTCCCCTTTTTGGACATTTCAGCAGCTGACAGGTGAGAATAATGAGCCCAAATAACAAGTTGCTGGATGCAAAAGCCTCAGATGTGTGAGGTAAACATCTTCCTTGGGACATGTGCATACGAACACACAAAGGGTGTTAGGGGCTGTTATTCATTATCCACACAACTGCATTCCGGGAGCGGACAAAAGGGAGTTATCGCCACCATCGCCCAGATGCAAGCACATGAGAGGCAGAGACGGATTTAAGCAGGTTCTCAAACAAGATGCCCCCACCTGATAACCTCAGCTCTGCTCTTGCACCATTCCCACATGTCCTGCTGCTTACCAACCTGAGAGGAAGGCCGGGGTGAACGCTGTGGAAAGCAGGAGGAGAGTGGGAAAGGGTGAACATTAACACTGGGTGGAAGTGATGGGATGATAAGGACCTATAGTGGGAGGAAGTGGCCCCCAGCACCTCCTGATGGATCAGGTTTGAGGCTGCAGCTGACACTTTGTGCAGAATGAAAAGTTAGCAGTGGTTTATTGCGTCATAAATTACATAACTCACGTGCCTTCTCTTATCCAGGGGGGTGGGGCAGACAGGTGCAGCGGCTTATGTGTCAGGTGGTCTCACCTTTTTTAAACTCCTCCAGCATTGCGTCCAGCTTGGTGTCGTTAAAAACAAAATGCAGGGGGTGGCTGTAAAACTTGGTGATGGTTTTGAGGGGCGTGCAATCATCCGGGTCCACGAAGGCCAGGTCCTTGACGAAGAGCAGGTCCACTATGTTGGACCGCTCGCCCTCGAAGACTGGGATGCGCGTGTAGCCGCTCTTCATGATCTCCGACATGGTGTTGAAGTCCAAGGTGGCGTCCCCGGGGATCATGAAGCAGTCTCTGAGCGGCGTCATCACGTCCTCCACGGTCTTGGTCCTGAGCTCCAGCGCGCCCTGGATCATGTTCAGCTCCTCCTTCACCAGGTCGTTGTACGGGTCCGTGACGCGCAGCATCTCCAGGAGCTTCTCCCGGTTGTACACGGTGCCGATCTCCTGTCCCAGCAGGTAGTCCAGCAGCTTGCTCACCGGGTAGGAGGCCGGGAAGGTGAGCAGCATGAAGAACTTGGTGAGGAAGATGGTGTTGGCTCCGACCGCCAGGCCGTGTCTGGAGCAGATGGCCTGCGGCACGATCTCCCCGAAGATCACGATCCCGATCGTGGACATGACCACGGCGATGAGCCCCGAGCCGGCGATGTCGTCCAGCAGGATGGTGAGCGTGGTGTTCACGAGCACGTTCCCGAGCAGGAGCGAGCAGAGCAGGTAGTTCCCCTGGCTCCTCACCGGCTCGATCTTCTTGGCGTAGTTCTTCTCCCTCTCCGTGCCGCAGTTCTGGACGATCTGGAGCTCCATGGGGTCCAGCGCCATGAGCCCCAGGTTCAAGCCGCTGAACATCCCGGACAGGCAGAGCAGCATGGAGATGAAGATGACCTGGAGCCAGAAGGGCAGCAGGAACTTCTTCTCCTCCACCACGATCACGTCGGTGTCCTCCCCGTCGTGGTAGATCCAGGTGTTCTCCGTCCACGGGTCGTGCGTCCCGGCCGCCGCCGGCGCGGACGTGGCGATGCACAGATAATACGCTTTGCTCCGCTCCGTCTTCCTCAGAGGCTTCACCTCGATCTCCACGATCCCGGAGGTCCTTCGGTTCAAGATGATGTTGGGCAATATGATTATATCCGAAGTCCTGATCCCGCAGGGATGCGCGTCCTCCTGGCTCTGGTTGTCCCGCGACGAGCTGTCAAAGCCCCCCGCCGGCCGGCTCCGCTCGTGCTCCGTGAACGCGATCTTGGACCACGTCTCGTTGTTGATGTTCTGCCCGTACACGCGCAGCCTCACCCGGGACCGCTCGCTCACCCGCAGGTAGCCCCTGTCCATGAAGGAAATGTCGTCCGTGTCCTCCAGCCGGAGCCCGATGATGACCGTCTCCTCCGAGCCGTCCTTGCCGCTCGTCGGGGCGACGCAGCAGCCGGTGACAGTCAGGAAAATCAGCGCCAGAGCTCGGACCCGGTGAAGTGACGCCATTTTTTGCAGCGGTGGGCTCCGCGGATAACGGCTCTGCCGCGTCGACCCGCCGAGCTCCTGAATGAAGAGGGCTGTTGAAACTCAGAGCCGGTCGGAGTCCGCCTTCATCTCCGCCCAGCGCTGCCGTGACTTGTGCATCGGGACCCGCTCTTTCCCGCTACGTCTGCGACACTGAGGGCTCGCGAGCGCAGGCTCACGGGCCAACTCGTGCCTCTTTTGATGTCCCCCGAGACGGGCGACGGCGCTGGCCAATCAGGAGCGGCGGAAAGCTGCGGGAGGCGGGGCGTTCTCTGCCTCCTCGGCCAATCAGATTCCAAAACAAGTGCACCTCATGTTAGGAGGCTGACAAGACTTTTAAAGCATATTTTACTGCAGGCTGGGAAAATGGACTTAAAACTCACTTTAAAATCACAAAAAACAACTGCATCTACAAACCTACAGAGATGCTTATTTAACATGCATTTAATTAATAAAATGCATGTGAATAATGCCTCTTAGCTCCCCTAAAACATCTATTTAAAATTAGTCTCTATGCAACATTTGTGATTTTATTACAAATTGTAATATAGCTTTTAAATTAGAGATGACGTGTTGTTAAAATAGCATGTCTTTGTCAGAGAATAAATGCATTTCTCTCTGACTTACATGTTGAATCTGTCTGTTAGCAAAATATCTCATGAACCACAGGCCAAATTTCAATGAGATTCGCAGGAATAATTATTGGAAATACTTGAGTCCACCTAGTGAACGATGACCATCATAGATCATCTTTAGGTGATTTAAGAATAGCTATACCTCAAGTCAGTTTTACAGATACTGTACTGAGCTAAAATGTGAGCAGGTAGTGATTGAGAGTCATACCCAACACAAAGTCTGAGCTACAGCCGATCACATGAACTGTTTGTTCCAACTTTTGACGTGCAAGACGATTTGGATTCTTTTCAGTTTTAGTTATGAATATAAACTTAATGTAAGAGGCGTAGCTTTTATGAGTTGGGTAGTGACAAGGATGTTCTCGATAATATCAACAGTATATAAAGAAGGTGGCCTATACCTGTATTAGGACACAAACGCCTAATTTCTGCTTGGCTGAAATTTTCAAATAGCTTATATTTAGTTGACAAAAAGACCCACTCATCCATCCAAGTCTTTTGTCAAATTTCTTTGGGGTTTAGAAATACTGTGGTGGCATTAAAATAAATTAATATCAAATGTGTGAAAAGAAATACAAGAGTGTCAGTTTATAGCCATATTTATTGTTTTACACAGAGATTACAAAGTAAAATACTAATTAGAACATATGTGTATACGCCTTCATGATGCAAAACTTGTCCATAAGTGTTGTAAAACTTTGTGTGGTTTAAGGCAAAAAAATGGAAATTGTGTGGAAGCAACACAAAAACACAGCGCTAAACTTTATTCTCTTCTATAAAGTGAAGTACCACTGATTTCAAATTAATCTCTTAGTTACTCCACGAAAATACATTTTAGAAGTTCCACTACTCTTCAAGTTTATATACAGATTTTAGTGAATTAAAGTCTTTGCATCTTGCCACAAAAGCATAATTTATGTTTGCAGTAAAGTTACCGGTATGTGAATACCTTAAGGCACAAACTGTTCAACTCTAACAGTGGAAGATACTCGTACAGGGTGAAGTACATGAACATCACATGCAGGTTGAGCCTCATCAACTATTTCAATCCATTTATGACCAGCATTTTTATTTCTTTATAATAGTCAAAACTAAATTTACTATTAACCACTGTTTTTTTATTGAATTAAGTTGATTCCTGCAGATCTTCAAGACCCCACACTTGGTGCTTCATGACCCATATGTAGGTCATGACAACAACTTTGGGACCCGCAGCCTAAAGTAGAGCCACAAACCAGTGAAAACATCATGTTTTCGGGAGGTTTTCAGACTTTCTCGTAAGAAAGCATGTTAAATATAAATTTACAGTTTTTTTTTCTGTACAATTAGAAATGTATTCAAATTAGCACAGATTTTACACAGGTTCCTATTAACATATATTGTATTTAAAAAAAAAATAAAAAAAATTGCACAAAAATTATTCTAATGCATAAAATGTACAAGTAAAAGTACAACGTGATACCTAAAAAAGCTAAGTCTGGTCCTCTGGACATTCAAATGTCCAGAGGACCAGACTTAGCTTTTTTAGATTTTTCTACCTGGATTATTGAGCATGCATCAGGGTACATTTAGTATACAGTAATTAAATTGCCTCACTCTGTTACATCTATTACGGTACTCTTCAACCGCTTGTAATCAAATTACATAATTTTATACATCTCAACAATGAGACCTCAGTTGTTTGTTAACTCGAGTTGTGTAAAACATTATGTATAAAAATTAATAAAGCATCAAAATAAAATTTAACATAATGAAAATGTGATTTGATTTGTGATGAGACATCCTGCCCAGCAGGTGGCGCTGTTGCCTTCATGGCACCGTTCTGTCAAAGCGTTGCAGATGCCTTTTCCGGTTCTCCCCGCTATCAACGGCGGCCGTATCCATAGCAACCGAAAGGGAACAACAAACGCGCTGGGATAAAGTTAACAAGATAACAAGAAATGACCAGGATAGATAAAAACATGGGAGCGGTCAGATGATAAATCTACCTTGACGAATTAGTAGAATATTTTCTGTAAAACAGTTTAATGGGATCAAAGTGAAGCGCGTCGGGACATTTCAGCCTCGTCATGACCGAGGTGTGTGTCCGGGTGGCGGTTCGTGTGCGTCCCCTGCTCCCCAAAGAGCTGCTCCACCACCATGAGGCGTGTGTTCGGGTTGTGCCCGGTTCTGCGCAGGTAATGTTCGGTTCGGACCGCCTCTTCTCTTTCGACCACGCGTTCGGACCGACGGCCACCCAGGATGAGGTGTACGAGTCGGGCGTCCGGCCCCTGGTGGAGTCCCTGGTGGACGGATACAACGCCACGGTCTTCTGCTATGGACAGACTGGATCTGGCAAGACATACACACTGGGAGGGGAGAACCAGGGTAGGCTTGGTCCAAAAAATATTCAAATTTAGGAAAATGATTGAATTAGAAAAAAGACATTTAAGAAGCACAAGGATTATGTTGAGATTCAGGTGTTTTTTGTTTTTGTTTTTTTTGTAAGTGTTGGTGCAGTCCTGTTTTTAAAGCGTTTAAATTAGCCCTTAAATTACTTTCCTATAAATTAATTTGCTGTACCACTTAAAATGTAATTCAGTCCATTAAAAAAAAATTGTTCCACAAATGTTTACTTTTTCAGGTGAAGAGGGAGGAATTATTGACCGTGTGGCCCAGGATGTGTTCGTGTTGCTGGAGAAGAGGAGGAGTGATGGTGTGAAGGCCACAGTGCAGGTCTCATATATGGAGCTGCACAAGGAGGAACTGCGAGATCTGCTGGAGCTGCAAACCCTTCACAAAGAGCTTCACATCAGAGAGGACGAAAAGGGAAACACTGGTAATAACGAAGTCAAAGAAGTGCAAATGACATATTCACAGTGATGTAACTTCAAAAGTAAACTGGGGTTTTGCCATCGTTCATCATAGCAGGCATAATTATTACTGTTTTTCCATCTAATGACAGTCTTTGATTTGTATTGTGTGTGTTTGTGTGTGTTTGTGTTTTCAGTGGTGGTTGGCGCCAGAGAGTTGACCATCACTTCAGCCGAGGAGCTGCTCAGCATTTTTGAGATGGGAAACACCCTGCGACACACCAGTACGACAGGAATGAATGAGCACTCAAGTCGTTCCCATGCCATCCTCACCCTTCAGGTCAACATCTGTTGCCACGGCAACAATGGCTCCTCTTTAAAGTCTGCCCAGTCCTCCAAACTCTGTCTGGTTGACTTAGCCGGCTCGGAACGGGCTGGGAAAACCGGAAACACTGGGACACGACTCAAAGAGTCTGTTCATATCAACACGGGACTGCTCGCACTTGGAAACGTCATCCGTGCCCTCTCTGATCATAGCAGAAATCGCCGCGGTAACAGGTGCAGCAGTGTGCATATACCATATCGTGACGCCAAGATCACCCGTCTCCTTCGTGATTCTCTGGGAGGAAACACCCACACACTGATGGTGGCATGTGTCAGTCCCTCCCACCACTCGGTTGCAGAAACTCTGAGCGTCCTTCAGTTTGCTACAAAGGCTCGTCGTGTCCATAACTGTCCAGGAGCAGTATCTACTCACACAGTGGTCAAATCGTGCCCTAATGCCTGGAACCCTGCTGAAGCTCGACTCCAGGAGCTGAAGTATGAAGTGAAGACACTGAGAGAACTTCTGAAAGACAAGGAGAAGGACATAGAGGTGGAAAGGGAGAAGGCAGGTGTTAGAGGCGGAGAGGGGGAAGGCTTCAGACCATCCAGTCAGATCAGCATATCAGAACCAGATCAGAAGGTGAACAAAGAGATGGCTTGGCAGTATGTCCTCTTGGTTCAGGAAGCTGCAGCTTTACTTGCAGACCCTTCTCCAAGCCTTTCATTCAAGCAGCGACTACAAGACTGGCAGCAGAGACTGACCGCTGTCAGTCAGTCCCATCATATGAATGATCATATCTGTTCTGAGGAGTTTAGAGACCAAACACACCATTTAACCCTTTTAAAGCTTAGAGAAGAACTCAACAAATGTCAGGTAAACAGATGAAAAAGGGGTTTTAGTCATATGAACATTTTAAAAGGCACTTGCCTTCTTTTACAGCTCAGTGAGATTAAACCTTTGCTAAGATTTACCAGCTAATCTTTTTAATTTCAAAAAATCATGTTAAATATTCTGTTGTGACTAATAACATGCTAATTAACGAACAAGTAGACCAGGTTGTATATAGACAGAAAAATGACTTTATTTTCTTGTAACCACATTTTTTTCTTATCTTTAGGATGTGCTCAGTATAAAAGAGCAACGATTAGAAGAGAAAGATGCAGAACTAAAGCAGATACAAAAAGAAGTTGAGAAACTTCTCGAAGAGAGAAGAATCCAACTTTTAGCCTTAGAAGAAGAAAAGGAAAAAACTCGAATACAGGTGAGGAGAACAAATAGTACGGTAAAATCAACCATTTATTTATTAGCATCTTTTTAGTTTAGTTTATTGTTTTTTCTTAAATTTGTGTGTGACTGGTCAGACGGAGCAGCTGGTGAATCAGCAGATTCTGATTGATCGCCTTCGCAGCCTCACAGCCTCCACGACCTCACGGGCAACAGAAGCAAAGACTTCTGGGTACTTGTACAACAGGCCTCACAGCGTCCCTCTGATCAGACACAGTTGTGTGCACAGAGCTTCTAGGAAGGTAGGTATTTGCTGTGTGTGTGTAAATGTTCTTGTCTGTCTGTTGCATCCACACTTTGAAACTGCCTTGCATTTTAATAATCTTACACGTTGTAAATATTGTTGCATCACACTTTATGTTTGAATTTGCAGATTCACTCCAGTCCTCCTGCCTATTCATTGGAGAGGGTCATGGCGGCTTTCAAGATGCGTGGCCACCTCCTGCTGGCTGAGATTGAGGAGAAGGATAAAGTCTACTGTCCGTTTATTAAGGAGCAGGCAGAAAGTAATGAACCCAGTCTAGAGAAGGGTGAAGAGGAGGAGGAGGAGGACAGTGTTATGGGCAGGAGCAAATTTAGGTGAGAGCCTTTATAGAACAACTCTTCTATTGGCTTCTGTGTCCGTGTACCAACAATAAGCTGAAGTTTCAGGCAAATGTTTGTCTTAGAAGGATTTTTAAACAAGCAATAAACAAAAACTTAAAGGGGATACGTGTTTGTTTGTTCAGAAATTATATCATTTTGGAATTTGCAATGAAAGTACCATAATCTGGAATTTTGGGTCTAATTAAATTTTGTGATAAAACTTCAGGCGTTCCTTGAATCGAACATGGACCAGCCGTCAGAACAAATTACCTCTGAAAGAGAAAAGCACTTCACTTGCTCAGATACACGATGCGAACGCAGAAGTACAGCAGCGAACCATAGGTAACTTTTAAACGTACACTTCATTTCTGCCTTTGAGCATGTCTTCATGTCTGAAATCTTTTCCGTGACTTGTAAAGGAGCTGCATCGCACCCGTCGGCTTGTTGTTTTTCAACCAGTCTACTTCTGTTTCTTAGATTCCATTGAAAATCAGAGGCAGGTGAAGAAGGTTAGAAGAGCCAGTGCCACCACAAGAAGAATCCACGAGCTGACAGTGAACATGCGCATGAAGGAGGAGCTCATCAAAGAACTTGACAGAACTGGTGTGTCCACGTGGTCAAACGTTCCTGACTGGCTGCTAATCCCATCAAAACACGACACTGACAATATATACTAAGAAAACATGTCAGCTCACCGTGCATTCATTGTTTTAACCTGTTTAAAATAATAAACTTTTTTTAGATTCATATGATTGACCTTGTATTTAAAAATGATTGCTTACACTGAACAATAGTTCTCATCTCTAAATGAGTGTTTTGATTTGACAGAAAGGGAAGCTGAAGCAGTGGACCGATGTGGCCGACTCACTGGGGAAACGGACTTGCTGGTACATCTTTCCACACAGAGCCGACAAATCCGAGCAGAGGCGTACTCCAGTCTGCAGCACATGAGGCTGCAGAGAGCACAGCTTCAGAGTAAGCTGAGGCAGCTGGAGGAAATCAGAGACAGCAACAGAAAAAATCACCAAAAGAGGGTCAGTTATATCAATTTAGACAAATACAGTAATTAAACATCAAACATGGCTGAGCTTAAACGCCAATTTATTATTCTTTATATATGTTTCTGTTTACTTGCAGCATAAACATATACAGTATAAACTTGATCTGCTTATAAATACAAAAGATAATTTAGTTGAGTTAGAGTGAACTGGACGCAAATGCTGTAAAACATTTTACAAGTGATTCTCAAAATGAGCCATTTATTTACTCTTGTTGTGAGAAATAAGTGACTTGTGTTTTTATGTACAGGAGCAAAGTGCAGAGATTTCACCTGCTGTCAGAAATCACCAGAGAGAGTCAAACAAAATGGTAA
>JAVCKU010000002.1:5550968-5561216 GCA_032273985.1 Hypsolebias coamazonicus
TTAAATTCAAAGCATTATTAAACTGTGAATTAAGTAGCATTGTGATGCATCATCATTACCTTTTCTGTGTCCTTTAATGGTTCATGTAAGACATTGTTTAAAAGTTTTAATGTCTTTTTTTATCCTTATGTGTATGTATGTATGTGTGTGTGTGTGTATTGTTCATTCATGTCTGTTCAGAGTTAATCATCATGTAACTGATCACAATTTGCTTTCTGCTCTCATTTGTGTTTTCGTTCCTACTTTGGGCTGATGACAATTTTAATTGACTTTAAAATACTTTTTTTAATTGACAAACTTTTCCCCTTGATTATATTTACTATATGTTATTTTTCACTGAATGTATGTTGCCAGCTGGTGCTCAGAATTCATTTTTTTTTACTATTATTTACTCTCAGAAGGAAAAATATGCTGCACAAAATAAAAACAGTAGAAAGCCGAGAATAGCATCTTTATTTTTTCAGATGAAGAAAGTCCAAATTACATCAAAAGCTGAAATTTTTACTTCTTACAATCTAATTCAGAACTATATTTGATTCTTCAAACACTAAAATTATATTTTATTTCAGTACCTAAAGACAAAATATTCTGTTTATGTCTAATAGACACAAATTTTCAAAGTTTATGAATTGTTAATTGTTCATAAAACAGTCATGCTGTGAAAGGACTTTTGCATGTCCACCAAAGTGGGACTAGTCAATTTGTCAAGATTTCAAAAACATGCAGTTCTGGCACTTACACATACTGTACACACGCACACATAAATGCACACATGCTGCAGTGCATGTGTGTAATTCACAGCGAAAGCCATGTAATACCTGACGTATGATAATGAGGGAGCTGTGCATCATAGTGACCAATAAACAACAACAACAAAAATACCAAATAAACATAATTATTACAAGGTTGAATCAGGTCCTCTGGATGGATTCTTCTTTGTTCAAACATCTCATCTTTTATCCAAAACTTCTTCAGTCTGAGGAGCAGCAACAAACTGAAGTCTCTGCAGCTCCTCAGACTGAAGAAGTCTTTTGGATAAAAGACAAAACTTTTCAACATTTCAGCGTTTCCATCCAGAAGACCTGACTCGACCTTGTAAGATGTATCTTGAGCATGCATCAAGACCAAATAAACAGTTTTTAATTTGACAACAAAGTTGTTTGCACTGCTCTGGACATTCAGGGCTGTGACGTAGGCTTCATATTGTGTTGCAGTAACTCACTCCCATGTTATCGATTTCACTGTTTCCTCTCTGCTCCTGTCTTGCTCTCCAGCTTCGCCTCTGAGCCAAATTGATCTGGTATCTCATGTTACCAGACACACAGGACTGAAAATTACACATTTAAAGGAATAAATCCCTCCTCCTTGTCCATAAGGACCCGTTGTCTGTGAGCTACAAGCCCTTTTACAGCTGAATGTCGTGCCAGAGCACTATATCTGTCTTATATCGTGCTAAGCTTCCAGCTTTTGGCCTGTGGCTCAGCATTTTGTGCAGCTCCCTCACATTATGTTCAGCACTTCTGTTGATTCACGCATCCTTTGGTAATCAGTCCCTGCCGTTTCTTTCTCTGTCCTTTTCTGTGCAGAAAAAACTGGTGTTGACATTTCACACCTCGACCCCCGCAGCGTGTAAGCACCTATGGAAGTGTGGGGTGGAGAATCAGGCCTTTTACAAGTGCGTCTGTCACAGAAACACGTTTTTATTGACTGAGCTTGTCTTGGTGTGAGTTGAGGCTGTAAATATTGTTTCAATCAAAAATGGTACACCCAGAAAACTGATCTGAAAACACATTTGAGGCTACGTTCACTCTGCAGGTCACTTTATAATTTAAAGGCCGCCGCCGTCACACTCCAGTCTGAAATTGAAAATGTCCTTAAGTGTGAATGTGGCCTGTGTAAATTAGGTTTATGTGTCACTGAAATTAACGTATTATACAATACTTCATGAAACATTACAGTTCAGTGCAAAAATACAAGCAGATGTGATGCAATTTGAGGAAATTATTATATGTTGATGCATGACACTGCAATACAACGTGATGCAATACAGTATATGAGACAGTACAAAATGCATTTTGTTGTTGTCCTCGTGTAATTTAGTTTTAGACTTTACTCACTGTTATGAACAACCTTAAATAACAAAAGTTTGCTCCAGTTTACTTTTATTTGCAGCAGAATCTCTGAGTTTCTTCTTGTTTTTCTGACACTTTGTGGTGTTGAGTTAAAGACAATGAACACAAAGCTGAGACAAAGGTCCAGGGTTTTATGCTGGCGAGCGTTTGAAAACAAACTTCGATAAAATAAATGAAAAATCTGTTGAAGGCATAGTATTTTCTGTTTTTTTTATGATTTCTTGAAATTTACTGCAGAAAGCTACAACATTTTTGCTCAAAAGAACTACATGGGATATGTTAATAGACTTTGAAAAGGCATAAATTATTACGAGTCAAGCTTGAGAAGATGACATTTTCTCAAGGCTTAATTCAAGACATTTTTGCTTTGTGATCGATACCTTCATGGCATTTTCCGCCTCCACACTGTCAGTCTCTCTGAAGGTCTACCTTTGCCTCTATACTAAGTTTATTTTTCTTCAAACATTTATATGGTTATTACTGCTTTTGTTTCTTGCTTTCATTAATTAATTTGTATCAAAATTAATAAATTTAACACAAATCTTGCAGTTTTTGAAGAGGGTTATTCTGAAAGGCTTCTGAGAAAAGCCCCACCTCTATAATCGTGTAGCTGACTTCTTGTGTCTCTGAGAGGAAGACAGAAAGTTACAGCTTAGATGTCAGACAAGCATCAGAGCTGCAAAATCAAATGAGAGGAAATTGAGTTTACAAATGGAGGATTGCGATGATGATGAAGAACAGAGTGTGCGTCTGTGCTGTGGCACCATCTCTGCTGCTCTGGAGTCCGGTTTCACACGATAAAGCAACAGAATGAAGCACGAGGGCTTGACGTTCAGCTGCACCTTTAAAAACGATGCTTCTCAAAGTACTTTCTTTTACTGCAACGACTATTGACGCTTTTATGAACCCTCTAAAGTTTATTGATAGATGGGTCTGTGAACGGCAACTAAATATTGCTGCATCCAGAAATATGTCATGCAGTGTATGTTACACAAGTTATGTAACAGTGCTTTCCTTTGCATGCCATTCTTTCTCTCTCTGACAGGTGTGCAAAGTCAAGTCAGATAAAAACCGTTTCGAGCAGTAACCTTTTCTTCAAAGGCAGCAGGTTCAGATACAGGTGAGACAGAAGTTCATGTTCTTTGCTGGTGTATTTTTAGAGACCAGTGTGAAACTGTAATATGTGAAAAGTCTGGTAAAATGCATAAACAATGCACGTGAAAGACATAGAAAAGAGCGAAACTGAATTTTGCACAGAAATTCAAAAAGGCTCATTGCAGTGTTGCAAACGTTGCATCTCAAACCCCTAATTTTCTGAACTCATCATCACAGGAAAGTCTTTTTCTGCGACCAGGTTAGTCACAGTTTCTCCCTCAGACTGAGCTCTTCACCAGTCTTGCATTTTACTCAGCTCCGTGTCATCAACTTCCCAAAACTGCCTGGCTTAGATGCTTATCGATGACTAACAGAGGATTTTGCTCTGAAATTTGTGAGCTTTAAATACCACAAACTGAGGCAAAACATGTCCTTAGTTCAGCTGACTCCAGTAATTTTCGCTCACATTTACTGATCAACGATATTTGAATGTGAGACACAGTTCACCCTGTAATTTACAACCTAACCACCAATTTCAACAATAATAGACTAATGGGTAGGAAGATGGCTCTGAAATACTCTTTGTTTTTACCCTTCAGTCTGATGCGACTAAAAAAAATAAATAAAAAAAAAATAAGATGAATCATTGATTATAAAAAAGATTAATATTGTAACTTGTTTAAAAAAAAACATAAAAATGCATTTAAATCCCTTATTTTCAGTCATACATAAACAAAGACAAAAGATTAACACCTAGATTAAACTAAGAACGTTAACCTGTATTTCTCACTGACTGCTTGTTTTCTTTAGTTCTTGGATGTGTATTAGATATATGTTTATATATACAGTACTGTATATATAAGGTTTTTGTCAGTTTTTTTTTCCAAGAACTGAATTATAAGTACTGTATTATCTGAAGCAGTTTTTCATGCAGAAAATATATTTCTCCTCCCGTTAGTGGAAGAGTAGCCAAAGAAGTGATAGAGGCCAGCTCCAAGATCCAGAGAGAGCCCCCAGAGGTCCACAGGTGAGGCTGTTTAATTAAAAAAACAAATGTTTGTAGAATTACTGAACATCCAACTTCAGATATTACCTCATTTCCTGATATTATAAACATCAAAATGGGCTACTGCTCTTTATAAGACCATAAGCTGATTGGGTGGGGTTGTTTGTTTCTTTCAGGGCCCAGTTTGGTCAAAGTCGAAGTTTTAACTCTCTGAGCCACAAAAATCTCATCATGAACATGGAGCCTCTGGTACCCGCTCTTCCCTCCACCAACGAATACGAAGAGGCGGCGGACAGCGGTAAGACGACACGGCTCTGTCTGGTCGCGCACACTGCTGCCCTCCGGTACAGGGCTCTGCAAAGTCACATTGGGTCTCCCTTGTGTATGAGCTGCTCATGTGCAACGCTCGGAGTTAATTGAGCAGCTGATGCTTCCTTCCCTCCATCAGCCTCGTCTCCCTGGAGACGCCAATTGCAACACGCTAAAAATACCCCTCATGATCCTCCCTGAGGTTCCCACCATGCCTCTGAGTGTCTGTGTTTGACTTTGCTTGTGTTTTTTACAGTCGTGTACTCTTTGACATTAAAGCAGTAGTCACATGTCCAACATCTGCTGCTGTGTCATTGAGGAAAACTTATCATTCTGCATTTGGCTATTGGTTTACGTCTTTATACACATCTGTTTGTGCTCTAATGCTTTTGTTTGTTCAGTTGCACATTGTTGATTTTTCTATATAAATAAATACAGGTATTTGCTGCTCGAATCATTAAGTGAAAGTAAAATAAGTACAAATTCAATGTAAGGGTTCGTGTTTGCTGATAAAAATCAAACAAGAACAAATAAATTGTATTTATTTTGTTTACTACAGACAACCGATCTATAACACTTTATTTGATAAAGCATTTTTTAAACAATCTTATTAAATGTTCCAAATTCATGAGAAAATGATAAGAATTGTACATTTTAGAGCAAATATGTTCAGTTTAAGTTATTTTGTTTGATATTTATTTTAATTAGACTCATTATACTTTAACATTTCATGTCATTTTTTTTTATGTTTCAATTTTATACCCGAGGTCTAATATCATTTCTTCCTATTAACCTGATTTACTGTGCAAAAATCTACAGGTTTGTCAAAGTAAAATACACGAGAGTGGTGGAGGAGAGGGTGAATGCACGTAAAGAACATTTGGAGGAATTCACACCACGAGCTCATCGTGAAGTCAGGATGGAAAGAAAGCTGATTAAAAACAAATTAAAGTCAACTAAATTAAATTAAGTAAATTAAAGTCAAGCTACAGAGAATTGATTTTAAATATGTGGCTCAAGAGACAACGTTTAAGAAGTGTTTGTAAAGGAAGGAGGCAGTGATTCAATTAAAAATAACTAATATGAAGGTGCAGAACCTACTCGTGTGTAAACCATTTCCAAAAACTGCCCCCAGCCTGTTAATGCGTTGGATCATGAGGAGTAAAAGACAGCAGGAGGGATGTCCATCACAGAGTATTGTTTACTGTCAGATGTTCAGTCCTTTATTTAGGGCTAAATCACAGTTTACTCATCAAGTAGCATGCAGAATAATCTTTTCAAACTTAATCTCCTCTTGAACCAAACCAACAACAAAGAGGTAAAATAAACTAGAAAAATGTGTATTTCCTGGGAAAATACAGTGTGAATGCTTCTTCATGAATGATTTTACTGAATGCTGCTGAAGAAACATACAGCTGCAAAGCTTTAATCGTTGAACTGTCACTGCTTGTTTAATTTAAAGTTAAATATCTAAAAACAGTTGAATGATTTACTGAAATGCTAACAAAAAGCAGAAAATGCTAGCTAAGAGCCACATGGCCTATAGAAAAACAATTGCTTGCAAATAGCAGGAAAAGGCAAGAAAAAAATAGCTGCAATTAACATAAAGAAGCTGAAGGGAGCATAAAAACTAGAAATTAGCAGAGAGAAGTTGAAAAACAGCTGCTGAAAAGCTGTAACAGAACCATTCTTGAACAGTGAGAAGCAGGACGGATGATTTTCTCTGCCAAAAACAGCTGAACAAAACTAAAAAAGCAAAACAGATGCTGTAGACGCAGAATGTGAAGAGTTAAACACAAATTCAAAACACACCCAGAAACTCACACAGTCAGTCAGATGTTGCTGAGCTGAACATTTTATTCGGTCACTACAGAAACGCAGCAGGACGGGAGAGAAACATCAAAAACTTCACAATACATAAACTCTGATTTTACAAGAACACAAACTGAATCATTCGGTGGTAGTTGAATGTTGTTTAAAAGATGAATGGACTTTCTAAGTGGAATTCTTCACAGCACTAAGTTTGGACGCTTCAGTTTTTGATATTTCTCCAGTAAAGAACCACTCACTCTGCAATCATTGCTCTGCTGGGTTATGACCTCAACGTTCCCTCGTTGACCAACATCGTTCCCCTCCTCTCAGTTTACTTCCCCCTTTATTTCATTGCTTTCTCTTTTTTAATCTCTTTTTTTATATATAATTTTTAATATATTTTTTTGTTTTATATAATTATTTATATATTTTTTATTAACCTGTATAAATAAAGGAGAACTAACTAACAAAATAAATAAATAAATAAAATTATTTACTCACATCTGCGTACATCTGTAACAATTGTGGGCACTGAAGACACAAAGTGCAGACAAACAGGTGAAACTCTAAAGATGATTTAATGAAGTGACCCACAAACTAAATGGACAGGTGAATTAAAATACCAGTGCTGAAAGGAGCCATAAATAAAACTTCAAATCTGTGACAGAATTCTGCTTTTTTTCATTATTTTATAAACACACTGGGAATTCATTTTCAGTGACAAGACTTTTTGTTTCTTTATTCTTAAACAGAAATTACATCTATGTTTCACTTTATGAGCTTTTCCTTATTTGTTTTTTTTTTTTATCTTTCCGTGTTTGTCCTTATCTCCACTCATCACAATCTAATTATCTCCTCCATAGTTCAGGGTCAAAGAGCCGTCTTGGGAAGAGGTGGGTCTTAAATCAAGCGCTTATTGACAAAATGCAGGAGGACTACTGGATTTGAACTTAATTTAACAACTAATAAAAACAAACTTTATTTCATTTTGTATTTTGTGACACTCTGTTCTAAACATCTTAATAGCAGGGGCCGAGATGGTGCAGTGGTAGGGCACCCAACTTGGGACCAGAAAGTCACAGGTTCAACTCTCTGCCATGCCCACATGCTGTGGCGTCCTTGAGCAAGACACCAATCCCCAAGTGTCTATAGCTGTCCACTGCTCCACCTGCGTGTATCTCACGTGATGGATTAAATACAGATAACTAATTTTATCATTGCATGGGGCTATACAGTGATGACAACACATATATTTATTCTTAATAAATAATTTAATGTTTTAATTGGTGTGGGAAAACATTTTTAAAGAATGGTGAGACATCAACAAAATTGGATCAAAGCCAATGAAACTGATTTAAGGACCTTCTTTTCTTTCACATGTTGAGTACCGTATTTTATTTATTTTTTTAATCCCACAGACAAAATACTGGTTCATTTCCTGCATGTCTGCATCTTTAAACTGTAAAGTGAGGACTGTTTCAAGAAGCTGCTGTTAGGACTTCAGGACAAAGTGTCCTCAAGATGATCCAGAATCACCATCTATATTCAGAGCTCTAATCTCAACCATTAGAAGAAGAGACAGGAAGCTGACTCGAGGTCAGTCCTGACCTTGTGCTGTTGGGACAACCTCCCCCCTTCTCATGCACAAACCATCTCACACACTTTTCAAATCTGGGAGCTACAGATGCTTCATCTGTCTAAATGTTTGTGTTTGCGCCTCACTCTGTAGACCTCAATTTCATGCCGGCATCACAGCCTCGGGTTGTGGATGTGATGTCTCTTCTCATTAATCAGGGGCTCAGGCGGTGGACTTTAGTGAATAATGCTTGTTTGGGCCGTAACTGTTTTTACAGATCAAAGTGCATCTTGGGAGGAAAGAGAGATAAAAACAGACGTGTGAAAGGAAAGAAAATGATCCCCATCCCACTGTGGGTTAGGCCTGCCCTTCTGTAATCACAGTTAGATTAGCTGCCCCTCTACACCAAGGACCACCGGGTTATATATAGAAACTGCAGCTTTGGTCCTGATCCTCTTCTAATGCCCCCTCCACTCTTGGTTAATATCACCGGGGGCATGTGCATCAGTCAGGGCATGCGTCTGCTTCAAGTCTAGTGGCGTCTACTATTGTGCACATGTTTGGGTGTGTGTGCAGCAGTCTGGGTGTTAGGGTCTCTGCAGACAGCTGGGCCCAAGCTGATCGTCAGACTGAACATGGAGCTCACTGAGCACAGAAACAGCAGTGATCTTGGAGGCGACCTCATGAAGAGTCATTTGGAGTTTGAAGTGAGAGATCATCCAAACATGAGCACTAATGAAAGTAAAAGCCAGAGCAGGACAGGACTGGACATGACGCCACAGAGAGAGGGGATGGAGGAGGGCCAGGCCGGGCCTCTTGAAGTATTCTACTCAGAGGAGGCTGCAGAAGAGCGAGCATCATCTTCATCATCAGTAGTGGTGGCTGAAGCTTTAACATGTCAGGTCAAGATCACAACCCGGCGGAGCCTCCATTTGCGCATTGCTAACCACACGGCACGAGACATTTACGTGAGACTGGTGGGACACGGGCGGCGCATAGCTGGAATCACGGCTGGACATCAGAGAAGCACGCAGGAACAGAGTAAGATGAGGTCAAAGGGCAGACATACTTTGATATGCAGACATTTTCATTTTACTAAATTGACGGAAAGTTTCCTCCAGCTGTTGGTTCAGTGAAGCGTACAGATCTCATGGGATCTGAAGTCGCCTGATCTGATGAGGTCTGGTGTAAATCATAAATGTAACATCACATGGATCATGTTCTTCTCCATTTGTGTGTGTTTGCGTGCATGTAATCAAGTACAACTAAACCAGTAAAGCAGCAACTGAATGAGCTACAAAGCCTTTATACGTGCAGTGGATCAGAAATACTTTTTTTGATTTGATTTGATGTTCATTTATTCATTTTAAAAGAACAATACAAAACAGTTTCATCAGATTTAAAATAGGATAAAATGAAAGGAGCAGAAAGAATAAGAAATCTTATTATATCTGCCCCTTATTTCACAATTTGTTCAAACAATGATAACCTTCAAACTACATAACAAAATAAATAACTCTACGTAATTATTCTAATCTGTAATACACAAACACACTAAGCATGAGCAGATGCTGAATGTGGTGAAAGTGCAGGACAAACAATTCAGAAAAAAACATTTTGAGGTGTTTGTAGTGGTACATTTATAAAGCAACATGCAGGAATTATACCCCAATTAAATATTTTGAGTGTTGAATATACCATATTTTCTGCTGTACACGTTGCACCGCCATATAAATCACATCAGTCCAAATATGTCAAATAAAGTGGAAAAAAAAAATCATAAATATGTTGCTTCGCTGTATAAGTCGCATCTATTATGCGTCACTACTGACCTACCAGAATATTATTACTTAAAAACAATTATTTGTTTGCTCAACATTATATTAAAGGTGTGTCTCAGTTAAACTTTTCCTTAATAAATGCACTTTAATGCTCAAATCAGCTGCATTTCACCTGGGCGGCACGGTGAAATGCAGCTGATTTGAGTTTGCTCCAGGAGTTCAGGAGCGAGACAAAGGTGACTTGGTATGGCAAGCCAAGTGTCTCATTAATAGCCACTTTTACCTATTAATGAGACAATTGGCTTGCCATATAACTCAAGGGCCCTCTAGCGGCTGAAAATGGTAGTGTTCAATATTTTCCATGTCAGAATGAATGACATCATACGATCTCAGTCAAAAATTGGTTTATAAATACTTTGTATGAAAAAAAAAGAAAAGAAATTAGTCATTTTGCCTTATAAGTCGCAGGGCGTGCAAATTCATGCAAAAAGTTGCGAGTTATATGGTGAAAAGTATGGTCCGGGTTCAATCCCCGGT
>JAVCKU010000002.1:5561252-5577857 GCA_032273985.1 Hypsolebias coamazonicus
TTTTTAATAAATATATTGATTATCATTTTAAGAAATTGATGGAATCGTTAGCTTTCCTTATCATGTAGCTGAGATGCTCCTTTGGTAAATTAAATCCAAGAAAATGTGAACGATGAATTATTATTACAGAAAGAGCCTAATTATGAGAAATATTTAATTCCCAACCAGTTTTTGGCTTTTGAAAAATTAAAATAATAACTTTTAAGTTTATTGTCGTGTATTTTAATCTCTCCTCTCCCAGACTCCTTAATCCTGTTCCATAATTTTAGATTGAAACTTTTTGCTCAGTGAGTTCACACACAAGTTGGCATTTTTCTGACTCTGTTGGTGCTCGTCATCGCTCACGCCTCGGTCATTAGCTCTGCCTGTGATATCACACATGAATATGTGTATGATCGCACAACACCAAGAGACTTTCAGCCGATGACTGGCTGAGTTGTACGTCACTGGACATTTGTCCTTTTCCCCTCCCCAGTCTGACTTAATCTGCTGCAGGAAGGCAGCTGGTTTTATTTTTAACACACACACACACAAAGCACAAATTCAGATTCATCAGTCAGGTCTCAAAAGTAATCATCAAGTCAGCGCCTCAGATATTTATTTAATTTAAACTCACCTGAGCAGGATGAATCCTTCAGAATAAAAGCCCACAACATTTTTCAGGGAGGTTGAGTGATTCAATGTACAAATGTAAAATAAACAACAGAACAACGTTTATTAATGCCTTGGATGGCTCACATGTATTGTTCCGCTGGCTTTCACAGACCTGATACAATATCATAACGCATTTTATATATCTAACCATTTTATTTTAAAGTATTGCATAACTTTATACACTTTTCCAAGTTAGACACAAGGCCAGGTTAATAATATGTACTTAGTGGTAATTTTCAGGTATATATTTTTTGGCATCCTAAAGTAAGATAGGACCGCTCTCCTGTGGCTGACGTGCTGAACTGCAGCGTAAAGTGCAGCTTCTGGACAACAGGACTGGGTTCTCTGGTGTGTCATGTAATGTTTGAACTGTGAAAGCAGCTAGTGCTCCTCAGCACCGAAAGATAGACTTACCAAGAAACCATGCATGCTGTGCATGGTTTTCCAAAATGTAAGCTAGCAAAATTGTGGATCATTTAAAGTCCCTTCAGCAGGAGAAAATAAAACTTGGACAATGATAAAATGTATTGCAGCAAGCTGATGCTCTTTTTGCTGCATTTTGAATCAAACCCTCTGTTTGTTGACTAAACCCTCTTTCTCTCCTTTTCCGTCTGCAGGTGTGGTCTCTGTGAAGGACCCCGTCCCCTTGTCTCCCCTGGAACATTCAGCTGCTCCCACAGACTCGGAGCAGCTCAGTGCAAGAAGAGAAAACTTCAGTTTGAGCAATGACTTGCAGTCTCACTACGTTTCCATGGAAACCTCAAATCTCCAGCCTCAAACGGCCAAAGTTGAAGAGAGACTTGAGGAAGATGATGAGGCGCTCACCATTTCTGAGCTTTCCTACAGGTCTTCCTTAAACTATTCGATTTTTTTACATAAAAAAAAAAAAGTTTAAATTTTTGAAATCTTCTACATCCTTTTGTAAAATGAAGTTTATTTAGTTGGCAGTCAGTTGCTCCAATTTAAACCTTAGATGTTTAAACGAGTTACGTCTGCTTATTTTTTTAATCATATTTGTTCATCAGTTCCTGTTTTGAGGAATAGTTTGTGAGGTATTTTAAAAGCAGAATAGATCCATATTCATTCTTGTTGTCAGCATCACACCTTTGACCCAGTTGTGGCAAATTCCAGATGTTTCTTCTATCAAAGCTTATTTGATTGCCATTAAAGAGTGTGTCCTCTGACCATGTTTATATATCTGCTGGAGAAAAATATTCACGCTTTATCTCACTTACTCAAAAGAAGACATGCTTGACAACAAAAAACTTTTAACCAGTTTTTACTTGCTGATGTTCAGATGTTTTTACTGCAGATGTTCAGGACAGGTCACACAGATATACAGAAAGTGCACGCATGAAGCCCAGGCACAAGAATCTGCCATGGGCAGTGTGTGCAGCTTGTTTTTATACCTTATCACTTCAGCTGAAATCACAGACTTGGAGTGCCAGCTGCACGCTGTAGCCTCCCAGCTCCTCGTCCAGCTCTCTCTGCTACATGTAAACCAAACATATGGTTCATGGGCAGAGTCATTCTCAGCCATAGCAGTTAAAATCATTGACCAAAAATTCCCTAACAGTATCTTCTCTTCTCTGCAGCCCCTGTGTCAGCATGCTTCCCACTCCAGTGGATGACAGTCAAGGAGGCGCCAGCTTGCTCTTCTCTTCCCCGGTCCAGAGTCCCGCCCGGCTGCTAAGAGAGCTCCATGAAGACCCTGACATCCAGGCCCAGCTGGAGGCTGAGCGGGAGCGAGACCGGGCCTGTGAACGCGCCCGCCTGGCTGCGGCAGGTCCAGTGTGTGGCGCCTGGACCAGCGGCCTGCGCCTGCTGTCGTCCAATGAGAGGGTCAACACCTGTGTGCTCGGCGTGGCCCGGCTGGTCGCCGTGGTAATGGGCGTCCTGCTTATCACTGTGCCCACGCTGCTGCTGCTGCTGGAGTCGGACATCGACGTGTCGTTCCTCCACGAGATCCGGCAGACCCCCGAGTTTGAGCAGTTCCACTACGAATATTACTGCCCGCTTCGGCGCTGGATTCTGTGCAAGATCAGCATGGCCATGGAGAACCTGTGGTCCGACTGAGGGACACGAGGAGCAGAGGAGAGCCA
This sequence comes from Hypsolebias coamazonicus, assembly GCA_032273985.1. NCBI lineage: Eukaryota > Metazoa > Chordata > Actinopteri > Cyprinodontiformes > Rivulidae > Hypsolebias > Hypsolebias coamazonicus. The sequence continues at coordinate 5,564,009 of JAVCKU010000002.1, forward strand.
TGATCAGAAGAGGGAAAATGTCTGTCTTAACTTGTGGTTTGACATGATCTGTTGTCTTAACATGTGGGCTTTCTTTGCAATATGACTCGCAGAACTGTGGCAAGCAAGGCAGTTCTGCCTAAGCGACACAGAATCAAGTAAATTATTTTACCTCTTTGGCAGGATTTACTTTATGAATCAAATAATTATAATAAAAGAAACTGGAAAGGATTTTTCTGTAATCACTTGTTAAGATAGACACTTTTGATAGGACTTTGAAAAGAAAGAAGACATTATCAAGAGAAATTGATGGGAAAAAATAAATGAGAGAAAAAAAAAAAAAAAAAACAGAAGTGGTTGGTTTTATTTTACTGGATCTTTTGTTGGCTGTTCGCTCCTGATGCTGACGAGCAGAGATTCTGATTGGCTGTCATCCTGAGAGCGGCTCATCTGATTGGTTAACTGGCATGTCAGTCATGACGGAGCAAGGAGAACACAAATAGATTTTAACTACTTACTTACCAGTAAAATGCCACACTGCTCTGTATATACAGAATATTTAAAAAATGAGCAACAATATCAAAAATTGCTATGTTAAATACGTTTTTAATGTTTTGTACATTTTTATGTGATCCAGATCTTTCAGGAATTTTTCAGTCAGAAGATCTACTTTGAGTTTATTTTCAAAATCGAGAGTTTACAAAAGATGTTGAAAAAAAAAAAAAAAGCTACTTTGATGCTGTTTATCAGGTTGATGGTTGCAGAAAAACTTAAAGTATTTTTTTAAGGCTGCCATCAACTTTTGTCGTTTTGGTGGAAACCTGGTTTTAGAAGTTATAGCACAAATCTTCATCTTTTCAGATTATTTGATGTCATTTTTAGAAGCCAACGGATGACCAGAAAGAAACTGGTTTGTGTCACTAAATTGTGTGTTTTGCTGAATTTCTGGATGCTTTATGAAGTGTGGTAGCTAAATGTACATGAGGTTTTAACAAAACAACTGACAGAGGAAAGAGACCATATGGAAACATCAACGGAAACTGTGAACTTGAAGCTGATTGTTTTGATGATTAAAGGTTAAAGTTCAGGAGGAGCTCATATTCAGAAATGAAAGAAAATGGGATAGTGCAAAAAAGTTGTCATACTTTCAATTACACAGTGAGTCCATGACACATAAACAAGTGAGGCATTTACATGTAAACAACCCACTCAAGTAAGCAAGTAGCTAATGCAGTTGTTAAAGTGATAGTTCACTTGTTTAAAAGTGGGGTTCTTTTCAAATTGTCATAACACTTAATGTCAACACTATTCTGCAAACACTGATGTTGAATCCAGTTTTACATATACCTGCATTGCATAGTATTATATTATAAGTGCAAGTAGAGCAGCTGCAGCTAGCTCTACCTCTTATGCAATTTGGAGCACTTCCTGCACCACCTTTATAATATGTATGGCAGAAAAAACATGTAATGTCAAACTGACTGTAAAGGTTGATAAATGAGTGTTTGCCATTTTTGTTTTGGTCCCGTTCGGATTGGCCGTAAAATTTTTAGTCTAGTTAAAAATAATCCACATTTCCCCATACTGAGCCTGTTCAAAGTGATATCTACAATAGGTAAGATAATAACTGGTAACATACCCTTTTTGTGGAACCAGGCTTCAAAATATCTGAACTATCACTTTTTGACCCAACAGTCATCACAGACAAAAACTCAAAAATGATTTGTCGCATTTATCCAAAGTATTTATGGAAATGTTTCACCTTTACCGCTGTTCTGCTTGAGGTTTCCAAAAGTGATTTTTGCAGATGCATGCCAGATGTTTACAATGATTCAACACTTGGAGTGAAGTGAATGTTTTAGGTGGCACTTTGGTTGACACATGATGACTGGTAAGAGAAGCAACTGGAGTCGTTTCAAAAAGTTTTCTGTGACTTTTGGAAACCTACAGCCATCATCAGCACATTTTTTGTTTGGCGTAGATTCAGTTAACGTGTCTGTGAATGAAATCAAAACATTTAGTGATAATAAAAAGAATTTCAGATCCTACACGTTAAGAGTTGCTGTGTTCAAAAAGTACTTTAGTTTCAATGAACTTCTCAGGAAAGATGATAGCAATTTCAGTTCATAATAAAAATAAGTGTCTAAAAAGTACAAAACAAATTATATATCAATGACATACCCCATATAGCTCATCCATAACCATCACATTATGCTTTTATGAATATTTTATGTAAAGTCAAACATCCAGTAAATATGACTGCAGCCTGCCTGCTTAGTTTTATCATAATATATGCATCCATGGCATTTAGGAATATTGCAAATAAAGATACTCATATTTATGGCCAGTAACAGAGCCAGTATTGGCCAGTCTTTTTCAGTGCTCACGGAGGCTCTTTGTGTAACATATAGACTTGATGCATTTACCTTTATGCATATAAAAAATATGCAGTAACAACAAAAACATACTTGTTTAAAACAAAGCATTTATTTTCTTACTACAGCACATGCACTGACTTTCAAAGGTGAAACCAAGCAAAGGGCCAAATCACTACAACTGCTGTGTTAGCTTTTATCGGCCCAGATCTGAGTTATGTGTTCCCTTTTGACGTGTATGGTACTGCTAAATTATTCCCATTGTCTCGTAAAACTTTGGGTTATGTTTTGCTGTCTTTAAATGTTTGTCTTCTTGTATGCAGACACTAAAATGTGGAGGGAAATTGCAGATCTAAAATAAAAAAATAAAAAAAAAACAAGTATCTGTAAAGGCATCATGTAAACACAGCTGTAAAGTTTGTCACTGGTTTTGGTCTATGACTTTTTGTGCTTCATCTTTTTCTAAACAGAAGAATCTTTCTTCTAGCTTCATAATCCCTCCATGCAACTTGCATGCCCTCATCTGTAAAGTGTGTTTACCCTGTAGCTGTGAAACAAACAAACAAACAAACAAAAAAATACTAGCTGGATATTTTATTTTTTCTTTACGCTGCGTGTCTTGTGTGTAAAGCAGTCTTGTTACAGGCTTGGCTGTCTCAGTCTTGTTGGACAAATGCATGTTCTTTGTGTTTTTGCAATAGTGGTGGAGGACATGTCCATGGTATTCATGGCCTTTTCTCACACAAAGCAAGGCATTCACTAAAGCTAACTGGATAACAGCTCCACTCAGTTTATCCATTAAAGTCTTGTTCAAAATAATTGGTTTCTTGAACCATGTGATCATTTAGCCTAAAAAAGCAGCTCTAGCCTGTATGACTTGACTGGTTAGCATCATGCTATTGTTATGTGTTTGTGAGCCATTGATGCTAAATGTTAGCGCTAATAGAGCATGTTAGCTGTCATCAACAGGGTTGGAATTCATACACTTTTAGCTTAAAAAACAAAACATTAAACAAAATTGTATTTACCACACTGGTAACTGAGTGCTGAATATTCAGTTTGTTTAACCAAATGTCAAACCTACAAGTCAAAGTTTAAAGAACCTGAACATTAGCTCATCGCTAAGAGCAAAACGGCCTTTTGGTTCTGAGATAAACAGATCATGGTCAATCTGACAAAACTGTAGAATTATATGAGTTTATGGCTCATTTATTATTTACAATCATTTAAGATTTATTTAGAGTTTTGTCTTGAGCAAATTTATCCAAGATCCTGTGTTTGACAAATAGAAAACTGTGGTCTAAAAGTTCAGCTTTGGTTGTACTTATATTGTGATTTAAATGAAATAAATTTGAAGAACCAAAACCCACACATTTTGTGATGTCACGTATGAGTCATTTTTGCTGTTTAACAAGTTTCCTAAAGGACTCAAGCGGTTGTAAACCTTAAATAGAATGACACAATGTTAAGTCAAACATACAAGAAAATAAAAATAAGAAACACCAAGAATTTCAATGTCACTGTTTTTCATTCATTTATTCAATATTTTTAATATTTGAACTCAGGTCTAATGAAGGCGAAAATGCTGAGTAAAACTAAAAATGAAATAAAAATATGTCAGTTATGTCAATGTCATGTGCTTGTACAGTAGCAGACCCTCTTGCATGGTCCCTGTGTTTTTAAACAGATTGTATTGCATTCAGTTTATTAGATTATTTATTTTGTTTTTTTCTTTTAGTTTTTTTTACATAAGCGTCTTGGAAAGCTCCTATAACCAAAAGAGGAAAACAATGATAAAAGAGACAACCAAGCCTTAAATGATCTTAGTGAAGTAAACATTTTGACTGTTTGTATGTTGTAAAGTTTTTAAAAATGGTTGTTTTATATGTTAATACTGACACAATAAAGATCCCCAATGGTCATGGTTATTGAGTGGGATATGTCTGATGCACGTTTCTCAGATATGGTTTTGTCTCCCTCATGTGTAAGAAGTAAATACTGCAGTGTATTTTTATGTTTTGATGACATTTGGGCAAGCAGCAGATTTATTTGATACAGTAAGTGCTCAAAAGTTTACTTTCAGAGCCAGAAGTTCTTAATTATACAGTCAGAAATAATGTGATTTCATGAAGGAAAAAAGTTGTTATCTATTGTAGGTTCAGTCTTTGTCAAACTGCAAAGAGGAAGAGAAGAAACATCTTGCAACAATGTTTCCTTTTTAACTGGAACCAACTATCTAATTTTAAGAAAAAAATAAATAAGTCAGACACTTGAGCCTTCAAAAAAAGATTAAATAAATGCAATAAATTACGCAAAGGATTAAAAAAAGAATCGCACAGAAGCTAAATGAGTTGACAATTGCAGATATTATTTTTAATGTCTTCTTATTGCCTGCTTTTTCTAATGCTTTAAGTGAATACTAAGTTAAGAATGAATGTTTAAGTTAAGATTTTAAGTATCTATGAAATATTACAACCAGAAAATTAGACAAGCAAAAGCAAAATGTCAGTTAGTTAAACAATATTACCTCCAGGGGTGTCAAATTCATTTACAAATGGTGGCCAAAATTAAAATGCATTTCAAACTAAAGGGTTTCAGAATCTACATTAACTCAAGTCAGATACCCAACATCTTTTTCTTGGTTGCAGGTTCCTCAACAAGAGTTTGATTGGTCTCATTTGATGTTCTCTCTTGCACTTTTGACATCATAATCAAAGATTACCGCAAATATGAAGGTGATAAAAGTATTTTGCATTTAAAATATCATCTTGGGGGCCAATAAGATGTCAACGAGGGCCACATTTGGCCCCTGGGCCTTGAGTTTGACACATGTGACCTAAACAAAACAAACAGAATTACAAAGACTATTACGAAGTGAACTACTTCTCAAAATGATTTGATTTATCTAAAATCCTGCACGTATTGAAGGTAAATTAAATCTCCAGTCCTACAAGTTCTTGATCTTTGATCAACTAAACACTGTTTATCTTCATGTCATGTTGTTAAACAATGGATAATTACTGAACAATCTTGAATCATATCCTCCAACTTCTTACTTTTTGTTACTTGTGTTATGTTGATTGTTTTGTTGTTGTCAATTCTAATTTAGATTTAGATTATTTTTGTAATAAAAATTTAAAGGACAAATTTGGGTCTTCTTGTTCTATTAATATTTACTGATTATGGTACAGAGTTATTAGACAAGTTCCTTTCAGTGGTTGAACTTGATGCTCCTATTTTGATGAGGGCTTTAAATTGCAAAAAAGGAAGAAATAAGTATCACACTTCTTAACTTTTTCTTTCACAATTTCGTCAAACGATTTAACAAGAAAGTGAGCATAATTTCAGAAAAAAATGAATAAATAAAAATACACTCTCAAATGTCCAACTGTCACTGTTTACAGCAAAAAATAATAATTTTTAGTTGATTTCTGCAGCCAAAGACAACTTGGTGCCTCCACAGCATCACTAAAGTGCCAACCCATAATGCACCTTGTTTTCATAATATTACCCACAGATCACTTGAGCTTAAATAATAAAACAAAAAAAGATGAGAAGTAATGAAGTAAAGGAAAATGAGGGAGACAAGACCTGACAAAGCATAATCCCAACTTCAAACCATTCATTAATCAGAAAACAGAAGCCACAAAAAAAGAGCTCCAGATTTGTTCAAGGAGACTCGGCGAAACAAATCTGTTTTATCCAAAGGCTGAAAAAAAAAAAAAAAAAAAACTGCGAGGATAATCTACAAGAAGCTGAGCCTTTTGTCTTGACTGTCTCTTCAGTCAGCATTAAAAGCTGAGGCAGGAGTCGATGACTGTTTCCTCAGAGTTTAACCACAAATGATACATAGTGGTTGAGCAGAAGGTCGCCAGTTCGACTCCAGGGACCGACATCAAAATGTGGGTGGGAAATATGAAGCACCCTCATTTGCACCCACTCTGGGCCCTTGAGCAAGGCCCTTAACCCACACCATGTGCTCCCCAGGTGCCCTAAATGGCAGCTCTCTGCTCTACACAGAGGGCTGTGGTAGCTCGGTGGTCTGTGGTTGCATCAGGAAGGGCATATAGTGGAAAAACAATCACCAAGCCTTCAAGAGCGTTAGTTCACTGTGGTGACCCCTGGAGAGAGCAGCTGAAAGAAAATAATAATAATAATAATTAAAAAAAAAACTACTTGACTGTAGAACAAACTTAACTAAAATGTGTTGAGGAACCCCACAGCCACATCAGACGGCAGGACAAACCCCTTACATCAGATTGTGCATCAAACTGAATCAAAGAATCCCCAACACCTCTGAGGAAAGCTGCACCGCGCTCCGCAGGGCCTCAAAGCAACGAGCTTACTGACAGGTTTTATTAGACGGCTGCTGCTCCGTCAAAGGCAAAAATGTAAGACTGACCAAAAGCATGTAGAAACAAAAGCTGAAGGAATGGAGGAATCAAGGTCATACCTTGAAAAAAAACACACAAAAAAACAGCACATACAACTATAAAGACAATTTTCAATTCATGACTGAAGCTTCTGCCCAATTTTGAGCAGAACTGGATGTGAGTGGATAACTTTACCTTCACAGATTGCAACAAGGACAGCATATCTAAACAGAATGTTACACACAGTCACAAGAAAGACAAGCTGCCTCTCATGAAGCTTTCTAATCTTCTCGCATCTTCCACTAATCCTGACCACCTTTAGCTGCAGAAGCTGCAGAGATCAAAAACACGTTTTTATCTAACTGCTTCATTTCAGAGCGTGTCTAAAACAGGAACAACGCGTCCACATTTTGTAATCATAAGGAGACCAGATGTTGTGGAAATTTGAATGTGAAGATAAAATCTGCAGTCATAAGAGCTGAATCTGACCTTTGCACTACAAGAATGCTCCTATCTGCGCCACTCAGACCTCAGTGATGACAAAATGTGCTGATTCGGTGCAACATACTGTTGAGGTTTTCTCAAAGTGGCAGATTTTTGTCTCTGTGATGTCTGCAGGTAAAGACAAAACAGCTTGTTGCATGCAAATTGTTGTACAGTTTGCAAAGTTTCTGCTTTCTATTTCTCGTAAAAAATATTTTTCTAAATTTCATCAAGCATTTTTTCTAAATTCACAACACAATGCAACGTGTGAAAGCGCAACAAGTCGTCTGATTTTAGGCATTCTTTGGTCATGATGGTATGCAAGCATTACAACTACAGTAATCAAATGTAACTAAAAATAAAAACATCAACATAGATCTGTACATTTACAAGCACAACAGTTTGTGTGAACAACAGCAGATTTTGGCCTGGTGCCTGTCAGTCAGCAGGCGTGGAGATGGTCCATCATCTGGATCTGTGCTGAAGGTTAAAGGCCTGACGCCATCTGCAGCCACTGGTTCTCATTAAAGGTTCAGATTAAACATATATTTGGTGAATGGGATGTTGGAAACGGTTCCAAGTAGCAGCACATGGCGTGTTCTCGTGATGTAAGTATTTCCAGTACGTAAATGTTCTGCACCACTCCCTGGACAAACAAAAGATATCCCAGAAGTGCACCATCACAGTCATACCTGCACCCAGGCTGCAGGTCAGACAAGATGTATGAACTGCAGCAAAGATGCAAGCAATTCGTAAAGTTTTTATGCACCTTTTTTTTTTGTCTTTTGTACCCTATTTGTGGCCAGATTCTCATAATCAAGTAAATTTATTCACATTGTTGTTTAGAAACTGTTCTACTGGGAAAGTAAATAATAAGATTTAACTCTTTTTTAAGTCTAAAGTGTTAAATTTTCACTAGTTGCTTTGGCACAACTAGGCTGTTTCAACATGTTTGTCAGCTGTCAGTGTCATTAAAACATAAAATGTGCAAAAAAGTGTTATTGGCTTCTTTTTAGGCATGTATTGCTATTTTTATAGTTTAGTTTACATAATTTAAAAACACTCACTTACACATCACAGCTTCAAGTGCATATTTAAGACTTCAGATGTCTAATAAATGGTATGTTGTAACATCAGTCTCAAGAGGTTTTATATTTTATATGTTTATTTTTGGGTAGTTACAGGAATTTAGTCACAAGTTGTGCTGTTCTCTCTCTCCACGGTGATAAGATGCCACCTCTGACTGGTCCAGAGTGGGATTATGTGATCTGTGGGAAGTTAAGCTGGACTGAACCAGAAGAGACAGGAGTGAAAGTTATGAGATACTGCGGCTCAAGGGTCACACACACACACACAGTCATGCCTTCATGTTTCCAACACTTCCGAGGATGTTATGTTGACTTTCATTCATGTCCTGAAACGTTGTTTAAGTCTGTTATCACCACGTTTCCAACCGTAGCATTTTTCTGTTTCGTATATTTACTCTGGGGATATAAGTTGTGTCTTTACAGCGCAACTGTTACACAACATAAATAACACAAATGAGCACGCCCATTTATTTGTATGCTGGCCTTCATACAGGGATCTGAATAGGATGAGGTGATAAATGTGTTAAATGCAATTTATTAGAAAATTACAAAACACGTTGGTTACAATTTAAAGTCTTGAACATCTGAACTTAGAATCATAATTCTGAGCTCTAATGAAAAGTGACGAACCAGAATCACTAATCAAAGGACGGATTATGAACAGGATGGATGGATGGATGGATGGATGGATGGATGGATGGATGGATGGATGGATGGATAAAAATACACGTTGGTGTGTTCTACTGAAACTGTTTAATAAGCTCAACTAAAAAAACATTTATTGCTAAACATTCAGGCCCCGCCCCCTCCTGATCAAAGCAGCAGATAACATAAGGCTAGAAAAAGCCACGCTGCAGACATCGACACAAGAAAACTACTGTATGAGAAGCTTTTTTTGTTTGTTTGTTTGTTTGTTTTTTTGGAAACCCATCACTGATCAGCTGCTAGTGGTGTGAAGAAACTAAATTATATGCTAGAACAGGACGAGTTAAAGGAGGGACATTGTGAATAAAACATAGCAAATGTATCTAATTCCATTAATCAGTCAGGGTCATAGCTCTTTTAGATAAAAACATCAACAAAGTGTGGTGTATTTTTATTTTTATGACGTTTGATTTTCCCTCTTCTGTGCTCATCTTTTGAGACACACTTGTTTGTAACCATAAACTGAAGAGCATAATATTTTGATATAATTTACAGATTAGCAGGATGAGGTTAATAAAATTTACATTAGGTAATCTGTATGTCTTCATTTTACTGTATAACCTCACACTCTAAGGCTCAATTACCTGTAGGCTATTAACTATGTGATCTAAAGGGACCTCAAACATTTTGTTTCACCAAAAATTTATTTCATTAAGTGCATCCAGTTCCATCTTTATGTACGGTAAACATTTTTCTATTTCATGTTTTTCCACTTTGTTTTCTGTCATGTTTTTAACAGCATTCACAACGACCCTGAAAATGTTTTTATCCAGTGCTGTTTGCTTGTGAGAGAAGAGGAGGAAATAAAAAAGAGCCAGCAGAAGAACTGAGTATTCTTCTGGAGCAACAAAGTAGTTCGACATTAAATTCATCTTCTTTCTGTTTTCCATCTGGCTAACCATCACTGATTATTTCCAAATGGGAACGTAAATTACACTTGCCATTAATGCTCTCCGCCTGGCTGAGACAGCTTTTTAGACTCAGTTGTAGACAAACTATGACATCATTAAAGCTGAAGAGTGACGAGAAACAAAACCACCTAAGTTCAATATTTAACACCTGCAGTGTGGATAACTCAGGGCAGATTGAAAAGAACAAATGCTCTGCTATTTGCCAGGAGCTCCAGGTGACACCTGGAGAAGCTGTGGATGTCTTTGACCGCCTGGCCCTCGACAAACACGGCTCCGTTACGTTGGGGGAGTTCCTCAACTGCTTCAAGCAGCAAGATGAAGGTGATGGTGGTGAAGAGGACGAGAACTGCTCACCTCCGGAAGACTTATCAACCAGCAAAGAACGGATTGTGGTCAGGTGAGAGGTCAAAGGTCAGAGGGGATGGTTTACACACATCACAGTTGATTGAGGACATTGTTTCATTCTCATATTTAGACTGATGAAAGGAGCTCTTCATATAAAACTGTAGGACATCATTTAATCCAAACTAACGATTTGGTAATAGTAATTATATAGTAGCTATGGTTTGTAATAATATAATATAGGGCGGGGCTATTCAACTACCGTATTTTCAACTGTAAACGTCGCACCGCCCTATAAGTCACATTGGTCCACATATGTCTAATAAAGTGGAAAAATCCATAAATATGTTGCTTCATCGTATACGTTGCATCTATTATGTGTCACCACTAGCCACCCGGAAGTGTGGGCCGGTGTTGTGCCAGAAATCGATTGGCTGCCAAATGGCGGCCGTGGGAGCATGCACAGGAGGACTTCAACAAGATTTTTACAAGATTAAAACTTAAAAATAATTATTTGTTTGCTCAAAATTATAACAAAGGTGTGTCTCCGTTTGACGTTTCTTTAATAAATGTACTTTGACGGTCAAATCAGATGCATTTTAAAAGCCCAAACGCAAAAGTTGCGTGCACGGGAGGACTCGCTGTGCATTTCTTCAAAATTTAACAAGATAACCACCTAAAAAGGTGTGTGTCAGTCTACCTTTTCCTTAATGAATGCATTTTGACAGTCAAATCCGCTGCATTTTCAAATGTATTAAGTTAAAAAGTACAAACCTCGGTGCTCCGGGAGCGCGCAGAGGGATAAAATCAGGAAGAAGGAACGTTGCAAATTTCTTCTAAATTTAACAAGATAATCACCTAAAAACAATTGTTTGCTTGAGATTATAGTAAAGGTTTGTCTCAGTTGAACTTTAACTTAATAAATGCACTTCAGTGGTAAAATCAGCTGCATTTCATCGGGGTGTCGCAGCAAAATGAAGCTGATTTGATGGTTGTTCCAGGCGAACTGGAAGATGGTGACAGCCTGTGCCAGACCGATTGTGTCATTAATAGCCACATTTATCTATTACGTGACACAACAGCATGCCGTACTACTTAAGTGCCATCTAGCGGCTGAAAATGGTAGTGTTCAATATTTTCTGTCAGAATTAATGAAAACGGTCATATCTCCGCCAAAAATTGGTTTATAAATATGGGAAAATCCATAAATATGTCACTTCAGCATATAAGTCACAGGGCGTGGAAATTATACAAAGAATTGTGAATTACAGGCCAAAAAATACAATACGTATAGGCTTAGTGGGCCACAATTACTGAAAGCTATAAGTGCTCAGGGGCCCAGACATCCAGCAGTTTGTTTTACCATTTTAAATCTAGTTTTATTTACAAATGAAACCATTGGTGGGCCAAACTGAGCTCCCCCTTGGGCCTGATTTGGCCCCTGGACTGCTTGTTGAATACCCCTGATGGTTTGTAACATATTTTAATCTTTAAGTTAAAACATCTTTCAGGTCATTATATTATAGGCATCAATGTATTGACATTGTTTATGATCAGTATTACAAAACTTCACCAAGACAACCTTCAGATTCTTTGTTTGCTCCTCCTGAGCTTTTACACAGTCATGTTGTGTTTATTTTATCACTTACTATGCAACCCAAATGCACAGTGTGGAAAATAAACAGCTATCTTTTATTTCAGGTTACAGTATATGAATGTTAACAGTGTTAAATTTTGACCTGAGGTCCTATTTTACACAAAGACTGTTTATTTGAGTTATGATGCATGTTTGTCTACATGCACTTTTATCACTTTATCAGATTAGACTGAAAGAAAGTGGGACATGAAGAGCAGTGAACATGTAAACTCAATAAGCCCTTTTTTTTTTTAGATTATATATCTAAATCTGCAAACAAAGAGGTGCATTTAGAAAAATGGGGGTGGGAATTTTAAAAAGCTGACACATTTTCATTAAGCTGAATGTATTTGGCAGTAAAAGCTGGAGCTGCTTCAGTGAAGCCCACACCTTTGTGTCTGCAGAGGGAGGAGTGAACAAACACTCAGGTGTATTAAACCCAGCACAGATGACTGCTACAAACTGGAACAGGAACAAGTCCGCCTTTGTCTTTTTTAATCCTCTAAATCATTTTTAACTTTAGACTAAAAGAGTTTGGTTACAACATATACAAAAAAGAGAGAGAGTGTCAAATTTTGGAAGTTGCCTTTCGACTGGATTCCTTGGCTTCACAGTCTCAATAGTGATCCAGATTAAGGGACCCCCCCTCCATCTCTTCAACCAGCCTCAGACACCCATCAGGGGCATGAGCGCGCAGGAGAGGGATCGGCTGCGCGCACTCTTCCGCGCGTGCGACGCTGATCACTCCGGGCGCATCGAGAGGAGCGAGTTCGACACGATCTGCGCGGAGCTGCAGGTGTCAACAGCGCACGCGGACCAGATCTTCCACAGACTGGACGTGGACCAGGACGGATCCGTGACCCTGCAGGAGTTCGTCCGCGGCTTCCAGGGCCGCCACGGGCCGGACGTGATGGAGCCCGCCGGGGGAGACGCGCCCAGCGCGTGGGAAAACTTCGAGAGGAGACTGGGAGAGCAGGCCAAGTACATCCCGAGGTGAGCGCGCACGCGCTGCAGGCGTTAAAAGATGGAAATGTTCAGGTGATAGGATGAACAGAGAGCCACTGTGCGTAAAGGTGATACAGCCACTTTATCTCCAGTCCACAGAGGACGGTGGTAGTTTCATGTAATCCATGAAGCTGCTTATGAGTGTGAGGAAACATCAAGTCAGTGCTCAGGCTCTTCCAGAGTCTGCAGGAGTGTAGAAATGTATTGAAGTCGTTTTAAATTCACACATTGTTGAAAAGTTATGAAGTCATGAATGTGTGTGGGAGAAGTCATCTAAACAAATTCACTCTCTTCTGAACTTTAAACTGCTTTTCTGTCACGTTTTCCTTTTTACAGTTCAAGAAGTTAATCAGTCATGTATTTATTCTATGGGATTTTCTTTTTTTGGTGTATTATGAAACTATTCGTTTTGACTAAATTGCATTCAGTGTTTGTGACATTTTGGGATAACAGGTCTATGAAATGGATATAGTGCCAAATGAGGCAGAGCTTTTACACCCCTAAAAAACAAGCAAACAAACATATACTGTAGTATTTGTGACTACATTTGCTGTTTCCACTTTCGAAATTTATCCAAATTTTAAAATCATGAAAGCTTGGTTTTGACATTGTTAAGCAGCCATTTGTTTTATGATGTTTATGGGTTTTTTTTTATTTGACTTGAAATATTCAAAGCTTCCAAACTCAACCCGTTTAGTTGAGACAAAGTAGACAAACTCAAATTTTTAACTCAAAATTTGAAAACATTTTAAATAGAAGTTTCATTATTTACTCTTCGCAAAACTATCACTGCTATAGATGAGATATATTTTTTATTCAAACAAACAATAGTCATGCTATTTAAAAACAAATTTATTAAACATATGGCAGTAACATCTGGGTCTGCATTAAATGTGAACTGTTTGCGTTGGCAGTAAATGTGTGAGTACTGGGTGTTGATCCGTCTACCGTA
>JAVCKU010000002.1:5652135-5664728 GCA_032273985.1 Hypsolebias coamazonicus
AATAAATAAAGGAGAGCTGCAAAAAAAGTCTTCTATGACTTTATTCTTGTACTGCAACTTTGTCCAGGTCTCTCTTGTAAATGAGTCCTCGAGGCTCAATGGGATTAACCTGCCTAAGTAAAGGTTGAATGAATGTTCTCGTAATTTTGTGGCTTTTATTTATTTTTTCCATAGGGTGCCCCTAAAGCTCCGTCGTAATTATCACTATTTGGTCCAGTTTCTTTAGTTAGAAATACCAAATACACAGTTTGACAGACAAGAGCTGGGCTGAGGCAGCTCGGTTTTCTAATCCTGAGGCTGAAGGTTTGAGTCCAGGTTGCGTCAGGAAGAGTATCTGGTGTAAAACAATGAAGTTGTTCATGTTTGCTTGCTGAGGTGACCCCAGCAGAGACAGCAGCTGAAACAACAATCATGTGACATTATTGCAGAATACAGCTTTAGGTTTTGGCAGTTTGAGGTTTCAAGATGCAAAAGGATTCATAGACGCGCAATAAAAAAGGTGCTTTTATTTACAAAGTCAACAGTGGAATGGACCAGGTGGATCTGCCGAGGAGGAGGTGAGCAACCATCTTTCATGTGAAATAATGTTGCAGGTAATGGCTCTTAGTCTCTGTTCTTTGTCCAGGTACAGGAGGAGGTTGGAGGATTCCAGATCTGGGATGAGACAAAGTGGGAGTCCAGCAGGTGAGTGGACACATGGTGGAGAGCGACGGGTGAAACCAGAGATGATTTGCAGAAGCCAAAATTGTCCAAACATCTATTTCAGGTGATGAAGAGTGGATGAGCTCCAGTGCTGCATGCAGGGGGCACAGGAAAGAGGAACTGATGGTGAACGTCTCACAAGGTCTCAAGTACTCACAAGGGAGTACTCATAAGGGAAACTGAAAACACAAAAGAAAAATAGCATTATCACTAGAGGCTGCAAAATCCAGAATACAGTAAGTCAGGGGCTGTAGCTGAAATGACCAAGGTGAGGCAACACTCCAGCGTAGGTCTGTGGCACGGCCTCTCTATTTGCAGCCACAGCTCCTCAACCTTCTGTAGCAGCTGTGGGTGATGACTGATGAGCAGGAGGAAAATGATTATAGAGGCAGGAGCAGAAATCCTCACCCTATGATTCTTAAAGAGCCATTCTCTAAAAGAAAGTAGCAACAAATCAGCTGAAGAACGTGCATCTCTTAGGGCTTCGAAGTTTGCTTTCTTAAAGCACAAGTACAATTTATCTGTTTTAGATGGTATTTTTTAAGCATGACACTCTTCTTTTGTCCTTCACTCATTTATTTTTATCTTTTTTTAACAGTAAAAACTACACGTTATGCTATTGTGGTCATGTACAAGGATTGCACAAACAATTAATAACCAAAATTCAAAGAAAACACTAAAACAAGCCCCAGAATGCAGGAAGCAATAGACCTCTTTAAACATTATTTGAAAGTCTGGCTCTTAGAAACAAATTGTACAGAAATGAATGGTGGATTAAGTCTTTTGCACAGTACTCCGTACAGTTTGAGTACCCTCTCATTTAGGAGACATAACTTGTGAGATTACAACTTGTTTGGAACCCAGTTGTGATCAAATGAAACCTATGCTGGATTGAGGAAAAAAACTTTAAAATCACTTGGAATGAACTCACTACGTTCAAAATTCTCAATATTTCACATTTCTATTTTTTACTTCTTTTTCCTATAGCAGAAGTTAGATTTAAATTTAGTATTACACTTGAAACTGTAGACATTTTATGTGTGCAGGTGTATGTGTCTAGTACTTTGGAAAAAATGGGCTGAAATGTAGCTTCTTTGTCACTTTTTATGTCATTCAAGTTGGCTAACGTCCAAACTGCTTTAAATGATAAATAATAAATAAAGTAACAACTGATATAAATGTGTCAATGAAAACACAAAATGGTAAATGGACTGTACTTGTATATGGCATTTCTATCTTATCAAGATACTCAAAGTACTTTACACTACAATCTGTGCCCTCATTGACCCATTCATACAGCACTCTACCAGATCTGTACAAAGACTAATCAAAGCTTTATCACATTCATTCACTGATGGGACACACATCGGAGGCAATGAGGGTTTCAGTGTCTCACTCAGGGACACTTTGGCATGTAACTGCTTGTGGAATCGAACCCCCAACTCTTGCATTTGAGGACAACTGCTCTAACCACTCAGCCACAGCCGCGCCACAAAAAAAGGTGTTTAAACGCTGATGCAAAAGCTTTGCGAAAGAGTTTACACTTTTTAAAAAATGATCATTTTAAGACAGTTTAACAAAGCACTAATATTCTCATGCACAGTTACTTTTGTGTAAGTGAGCAATAAAACTCAGAACAAAGTCAATTTGTGACACTTGTGTCCTTCAAAGTATCATAACTTCTTACTTATCTGAAACTAAGAAGACACTTTCCATCTGGTGAAAGTATTGTGAAACTTAAGAGGCTGTGAACATTCTGCAAAACTTCTTTCAGACACGATGCATTAAATTTCCTCCTGTACACGAGGTAAATCACAGCTGTCACCAGCGTCCCATGCTCTGCATTGCATTATCTCTGCAATATTTGATTTCAAGCCTTTGGAGAGTGATCCTGGGACATCAAAACTGCAAACTGAGGATGATAATAATGACAACAAGTGTGAGCATGAACTGAGAGCTGGAATTTTAACGGATAAAGGTCGTGACTGAGAGCTATGCTGGATAATTTGTTGTATTTTCATGTTTAAAAAAAAAAAAGGCTCTGAGATCGAGTTGTTCGTGTCTGCGCATCATTGATATTGTCCATGAAGCGTATTTGATTACTTGCAACAATATTTCACACACAAGTAGTGTGAAGTGTGCACAAACAAGATCTTACATTCTGGAACAGATTATTTCTAATGATAATCCAGAGGGGAAAAATAAGTCATTATGTGGAGGGGAGTTTTCTTTCCTTGTGACTGTGAGGATGTTCTTTGTCGTCACTAAGAACCCTCTTCCTCCGTAGCTCGAGGGTGTCCTCGATTGAAGCAATGTGAAACAGGTTTTTGGCAACGTGAACCTGCAGAGTGTTGTTCGTTCCCAGTGTGCTGAGATCTTGTATAATTTACGACTGTGCGTTAAACAGCCCAGCACCAGGCAGCCGATCATGTAAACAGATCAGGACTTTTATAGGCCTCTTGCCGGCTGTTTAAACAGACAAAAGGAAAAGGGGAGAAGGAGAGAAATTAAAAACCTAAATGGGAAACATCTGAAGCAGAGTGTGTGTACATGCATGTGTGTGTGGGAAACAACATGGAAGGAAACACATAAAAACTTGCACATACGGACAACGCTGCATGCACACTGACACACTATGAGCTAAAAGGACAGCAAAACCTCCAGTTTTATCAAGTCCAGCTGTGAGCAGAGTGGTATCAAAGGCAGCAGAGCTGTGGTGCTGGAGAGAGGATCAAACCCAGATGGGTTTCATCCTGTCAGACAGACCTGAGCACCCCTCCTGTGTGATCCTGCTTTGTTACTTTATAAATTGCTCTGGTTTTTACACTGATCTTTTCCATCTCTGCTCTCTCCATTTGTTTTTAGTCTTTTTTGGTTTTCTTGCGTTAGTGGATTCAAATACGAACAACGGGGGAGTTGATGAAAACATTAAAACAAAAGCAATGAGCCGGTTCAAACCCAGCGTGTGATGTGTACCTTGGCTCCGAGCCACCAGGACGTCCGTCTGCGCCTCTGATCGCAAAGACAACAGACTGAAGCAGAACTAGACAATGTCTAGAGAAAACAAAGAGTTTACAACTGCGAGGATGGAGGAGCTTTGCTCTGACAGGGGCAGTCAGAACCATGATCTACATTAGATCATGTTCATCAAGACCCACATATAAGTTCAAAGAGATCAACTGGGAAGAGTGTGGCTTATATGATGTAAATCACAATGAATAAAACATAAATTGTCGTTTATCGTGCGGACATTTCTTTTAAAATAAGAAATCCTGTCACTGCACAGAGCACATCTGGTCACATTCAATATGTGTCACCTTGGTACGTGCATTCTCAACCATCCTAGAGCTTCAAAACAAGGCAACTGGGCTTCTTTTCTGTTAGCGGAAGACGTATCGCTTCTCATAAAGTGAAAATTGGAATTAAAACTGAAAATAATCTCCTTGAATAAGAAGCAAAACATCTTGCGTTAACAGAAAAGAAGTCCAGTTGCTTTGTTTTTAACCTCTTGACAAGATTCTTTGTAATACTGCCAAAAAAAGAAGGAATGCCATCTGAACAAGCAATGAGACTTTAAATTAAATTAGGATTACTAACCTTGAAATTGAAAAAATATGTTCCCGGTTTCCAGTGCTGGCCTAAACATGTGCCACACCAGGGATTGTTTAAATTTTTAGGTTATTTGTTCATACTCTTGACTCTGACACAAAGATATATCTTCTTAATTAGTACACCAACTACCATCTAAAGAACATTTTCACATCAGAGCATGTGTATCGTTTTAGGGGTGTTGAAATCAGTTACCAAAAGGAGCCAAAATTTACAAACTTTGTCCGAGCCATCGGCTACTTTCAGCTGATACATTAACTTGAGTCAGATCCCTGATAACTTTTCTTGATTGCAGGTTCATCAGCAAGAGTTTGATCTGTCTCATTTGACGTTCTGTTATTCTTTCCACGTCAGAATCAGTAATGACAGAATGATCCAGCCTTTTTTCTGACTTCAAAGTTAGCCAGCTGGCAAGAGATATCTACATTAAATTATACATTTATCAGTTGTTTTTAAGAAGAAAAAAATAGAAGAGAAACAATATTTTACATTTAAATTATCATCTTGGGGGACCAGATTTGGCCTGTGGCTCTTGAGCTTGACGTATGTGGTTTAAAGGGACATTTTCGCAATTTTCTGGAGTGAATGTTAATGTAGTGTGCAGTAGATAATGAGAAAAGATTCAGTGTGGAGAATTGTGGAGAAACTCTCTCATGGAGGAGTCAAACTAAAGGTTGGTCAGACTTTTTGAGAACATTTTACATATTTTTGCATTCACAGTCAAAGGAAACCTGAGCTGAACTGGTTTACTGTATATTCATATGTCGATGTGTCACTTTCATTACAATGATACTTGACCATTTTCCACCTCTGATACACTCCGTCACTGCACACGTTGTCACACAGCTCACTCTAGAGCTCCTCAAAATGAAGTTAATATTGAAAACCATCCAGGATTAACGCATCGTTCAAATCTGTCCATTTTTTTTTATCATGTTAAAGGCATTCGTTGCCCCACAGTAGAAAAACTCTTGATACGTCGAGGTTTTCCTTTTGTCTTGAGCTGCTCTGTGACAGCTTTGACGGCTTTGGAGCATTTATGTTCAGCTCATGATATTCCATATGATTTTACAGCAGCTACAAATGTTCAAAGTCTAACGTAGACAGTCAAACTTTTTTTTATTTTAATTTTTTATTTTACCAGCGGGGTTTCGATCCACCTTTTTGATCCACTTGTTTGATCAAGGTATTCTTTTTGATGTACTTTCCTCTAGTTTTCCTCTTCACTTCAACAAGGATAAAACAGCAAGCAGAATTGTAGCCACCTTGTTGCTCTTTCATGTGGAGCGCTGCATGAATGATGAGGTTGATCTGCAGCCTCGGACTCTGAGACAGTATTGCACATTTAAATGCATTCTCTTTGTTGCTGTTGTGTGTGTGTGTGTGTGTGTGTCTGCATTAGCCTGTTCGTGCACGTGCACACACGTTTTATTCATCATATTTGTAGCTGTTGCCCACAGCATTTGTTTGTTTTGTTTACAAGGCTACACTTGTGGGTGTGTGACAGGAAGGAGGTGTCAGGGGAGCGTTCAAGCCCATCAGGTGTGGTTTTGAGTATTTTACCAAGCACTCACAGCCAATTATTTGTCCATGTGAGCTTTTTATGGCTGGCTCTTTTGTTAAAAAAAAAAAAAAAGGGGAACAAAGATCCATCTTTGGATACACCAACACCCAGTTTGTCTAACAGCCATGCAAACAGGCTTGGAGGGGAAGTACCCACCAGGGGTGATAATCAAAACCTTGTTATGGTCATGGATAATGCAAATTACACTTTGTGTGTAGCATTGTGCTGTGCACGTGCGGTAAAGGTGAATACAAATTTTCGTATATGGACGCTTTTTTTTTTTTTATGGGATGACGTTAGAACCTTTTTTTTTTCCATTTGCAAACAATTTGTATGGCTAAAATCTCGATGTGTGAAGAGATGCAAATTTAAAACTGTGCGTGTGTTTATGTGTGTGTGCATGGTGCTCGGATGTCACATGCACGCCCTCCTCAACCGTTGAGCTAATCTAAAAGACAGGCTTAGACACTAAGACTCCTGCGACCCTTTAAGTACACACTAATGCTGTTAAACCACAACTGAGCTCTCACACACACCGAGGAAGCAGATAAAGTTTGAACCTATGTGCAAGATCTCTAACACACACACACACATGCATGTTTACTGTGTAAACCACTTTGACCACCTCTTTTTTATTTAGCAGACCGTGCCTCTCAGATGTGGCTGTGGTGATGTTGAACATGTGCACGGTTAATGATGTCTGCGTCAATGAGCAATCAGGCGGTGCAGGGAGACAACAACAAGGGGTTTTGGGCTCCATAACTGTGGGCCTGCTTATGTGTTCTTGAGCAAGACGGGGAAATCCACCACAGGTTACATCAGTGAGCAAACAGTGTCTCGGTTTTACATTATCGCTCACGAAAATCTGTTGTGCCAACCGACTCGTCTTCTCTTTCACAACTGCAGAACTGCTTCAGTGGAATCAAGTTCAAACCAGAAGCCCCTCATCCTGAACTTAATCTCAATCTGGTTTTGATATATTACACTGAACTCTTGGTAGCGTCCCAACATGCCTTTTTCTTTTTTCTCCGCACATATCTGTGTAATTGCAAAAGAGCGATGTTGGAAGTGATGAGACGTGGAGGCTGTGAGGGAGGAAAAAAAGAGAGTGATGGGAGATAAGAAGATTTATTTGTTATTCAACGCTGGTGTTATTATTTCAGTTTTGTTGCCAGATACACACACACACACCGTGAAGTGTGTGTTGGAATTCAGTAAAGTGAGTTCCCATTCAAAAGTTATTAACAATATCTTACCTGTTGTAGATAGTTCTTTGAACGACTTTGGTTTAGAGAAATGGTTTAATTTTGACTAGACTGAGCAGCTAATGGCTAATTTGAGTGATGCCAAGGCCAAAAACAATTGCTGTTACTTTTATAATGCCATTGTTTTGCCTTTTCAGTGGCAGTAATCATCATATCATATCTTGCAAAAAGATTTGACGCTCTCGACCTTGACCTCGCTAAGTGGCTTCAAACATCGGTTAAGTCCCTGGCAAAAAACCAATGCAGACATGTTCCTGTTTTTAGTTTTCTACACCGCCTCGTAATCTGTTTTTTTTTCCTCGCTACTTTTCTTTTTTTCTTTTAATTATCATTTTGTTTTCAATTGTGAAAAAAAAAAACTTAAATTTGTATGACTCATTTGTGAATGTCTATTGTTGTCATTGTTATTCGCTTTTGTCATCACTCTTTGTTAAAATCCAGGTCTTTCTTGTAAATGAGTTCTCATGGCTCAATGGGAGTAACCTGTTAAATAAAGGTTCAATTAAAAAAATAAAAAAAAATCTTGAAAACGGATGCCATGTGTAATGCCTGAATAGTTTTTTTATTTTATTTTTTTTAGATTAAAATGTTTAAAGTTTTTGAAAATTAAGTAATTTTGGAAAAACAAGCTTTAACAGATGATGTGCAAGTGAATTAAAAAAAAGTTAATATTCGGCAAACAAAATTAAGTTATGCTGAGGAATGAATGGTTGGATGGAATTTTGTTTATTACATCAATCTTCTTTGTTTTTGGACAAAAATCCCCCCAAATGTTTATAATGGTAACTAAAGAGCTGTGATCCTGAGGGTTACCGCAGCTGGTAGACATCAATGTTTTCTGTCAGTAAAATGCTACAACATCACCACATCGAAGAAAATAAAAACCAAACTTAAAAAAATATATACATGGCGGGTTGTGCAATAACAATAGAAAATTAAAGGCCTAGCATTCCTTGAGGGAATGCAAATCTCATAGGATGATCTTAATTTAGAATTTGCAAAGCTGTCGGCATGTTGGTCAAATGCTCAGAGTTTGTGTTTTGTATGATTCTCAGCCACTACCTCATCAAATTTTAGCTCATCATGTGTAAAACTTAAGGTCTCTCTTGTAAAAGAATCCCTGAGGCTCAATGGGACTAACCTGTATAAATAAAGGTTGAATGAATGAAAAGAAAACTGATCAAATTTTAGCCACTTTTCTCTATTTGTGTGAACATCCGATGATTATTTTCTGAAACATTCTATTAAATCTAACCAGTGGTTCATGACATATTTTGCGAACAAAACTGACGTCAAATAGTTGAAGAATAGTTGAAGGCAAAACTTTAAAGTAACATGTTGTGCAGTCTGTTATGTGTTTGGGATCAGTCTCAGCACTAGCTCATCAAACTTTAGCTCAATGTGTGTAAAATTCATTGAGTAATAACCATCTTTTGTGTAGTTTAAGGTTAATTGGTTGTTGCAGCCATCTTGGATCGGATTGTCTCCAAAAGCCTTGTAGACGAGTGGTCACTTTGTCAAGGTTTTATTAAACTTCATGCAGTAATTGAAAAAAAAAAAAAGCATTATATTCCACCATTTCCTTTTGACAATGAGCAGTTCTTACATAATAATTTAGATCTAATTACATGAAGAAAAAAGGAAAAGAAACGTCAGAAACTACAAATGTTTTCCCAACTGGAAATAGTACCAAAGTCATGCTCATCTCTCACAGCGTGTGTTCGACCGTTAGTGAACCGTCCTAACTGCTTTACAGCTTTACAGCCGCACGGATCAATGCTTAACCTATTAGAAGAGATTACCAATATGACATTTTGTAACGGCTATCCCTGTGTTAGCGGGATCCCAGGTGTAAATATACGCAGGTGCTAGAGCCAGCCAGGTCCGGCAGAAATAAAACCACAGCAGTTTTAAGGTCAAGACTTGTGGGACAGTCATGAGGCTCAAAGAAGTCACGACAGAAAAGCAGTGAGACCTGATTGTGAACAACACACTGAGGTTAAAGGTCACTGACATTTAAAATACTTGTTTGAATGCTGACTCAGCATTCCTGTTTATATTCTCTTCAGTACAATTTGTGCCATTTGACTCCTTCAAATATCATAAAGCTTTCAGCTCAGTTGGGAATATCATGTTGTGATTTTTCGTTATCATAACCTGGACACTTTTTAAAAGTATCAACAAAAATGTTCCTTTTATCTGAGACCTCTTTTTTCCAAACATTTTAAATCTGCGTCCAATTACTGGTTTTATTTTGTCTTCTTTTGCGCCGTTTAGCTTTTTGCTAAATTTTTGCTAATTTCAACTTGTAAGTACAGTTTAGCTTATTTTTGTTTGTTTGTTGCCTTGTTGTTATGGTTTTGCTAAATTCCAACATAAGAATGAACTTTATTTAAAAAAAAGGGACAATGTACAACTCAAACATAAATGTCACCATTTGATGCGCTGTACCAGATTATAGCAATCCCTTGACAAGTTAAAACAATGGATACCGTATACGTAAATTAAGACAGAAAATATAACGCTAAAAATTGCTTTCAAATCACAGTACACAAACACACATGCAGACTCAATCATTGGCACACACATACACACACTCACACACAGTCTTACAGTTAACGTTTACATACCTGAGCAGTTTTTAACAGTTTTTTCAAATTAAATTTGAAAACTCTCAAAGAGCTGCAGCTCCTCACATCATCAGGCAGTGCGTTCCACTGATTGGTAGCCTTTACAGAAACAGCTGATTGCCCAGGAACAGTACGGCAACATGGGATGACACAATCTCTCACTGACAATATTCTCATAGATCGGGTTGTCTCTAACGCGGCGCATATACACAAAATCAGACAGCTGAGGGGGGCCAAACCATTTACAATTTTATAAACAAGACACAAGTTACAAAATAATCTAAATTTTCAAAGCTCAAAAGTTTGTATTTCTCTAAAATCCTACAGTGGTGTTAGTGCACTGGCTTTTTATCCAAAGCTTTTAGAGTCTGTTTATATAAAGACTCGCAAGGTCTTAAAACACCAGCCTGCCCCCAACAGGTGATACAGTATGACATATGGGATAAAATCATGGCATGCATGAACGTCTTTGCTGCTTCAAGTGAGAGACAATATCTAATATATTTTAAAAAAATTAAGATATAATTTAATGACTTCAGTCATATTCTTAACGTGCTTCTTAAAATTCTAATTTGGCTCAAGAGTCACCCCAAGATATTTAAATTCAGTGACTATGTCAATTTTTTCCACTTTAATGTTACTAGGAGATTGTACCCTGGATAAAAAAATAAATAAATAAACATACATTTGGTCTTCTTTACATTTAGAGTCATACATGACTGATCTATCCAGCCAGTGATCCTTTGCAGAGCCGTTGTTGGTTTAGCAAATACCAAGTCAGTTGTTTTTGTATGTATAAAGATGACAGTATCATCAGCATACATCTGCAAATTCACATCAACGCACTGTTCAGAAAGATCATTAGTATATTAAGGTAAACAGTAAGGGACCCAGCAGTGAGCCTTGTGGGACACCCATATACGTTCCAGAATTGCACCGCTCAAGGTGCCTGCATGTTGGAGTAGCTATTCATCCTGAGATTTTGCTTTTGAAAACTTTAATTACAATTTTTGCTGGATATAAATCACTTTTTTCGGATGATTACTTCCTCTGGTATCAGATGCTGTGCTGCTGGAAGGATTTTTAATGAAAACTTTTTTTACATTTGGACATTTGTTATGATGCATAACCATAACAACAAGGTGGTTTTCTACAACTGGGAGCTGCTGATTAACATTTCAAAAGCTCAAATAAGACCTCAACTACAGCCCCAAATCCCAAATTAGTTGAAAAGGAGGTGCCATGGATGCATTACCATCTACTTGGAGGCAATGCTCAAGTGTCTGACCGCCGAGATCTTGAAGGTAGTGGGAAACACGGCTTGTGACAGTGGAAGGACCAGGATCTTCCCCTGGCACCTGTAGTTAAGTCCGCAGCAACGAGGGGCTCGGCAGGCTGCTGCAAGAAATGGCCATTGCTTGTGGAGGAGTTCTGCCGGCATTCAGGCGGTCTTGCTGCCCAAGAAGATGAGAGGTCTGCTGGGTCTGGGTGGACAGATCGGCATCAACAGCCAGTTTCTTCGGATCTTCTGTGGGACTGACTGCTACAAGAAATCCTTCCTGCCCAAAGCCATCAGCATCAACTCTAATGAAACCAAAATGACCTACAACAATTAATTTCCCTTTGGGATTAATAAAGTATTTTTGAATTGAATTGAATATTACACACCAAATTACTTGTCCATACATCATCAATTAAATGTGTAGCCAATGTTTAGCTAAATTTAGCTTGTCGCTGAAGGTTTTCCTAATTTTACCTTGTAGTTACAGATGTGCTCATTTTGGCTCATAGCTTTTTGTTTGTTTTGGCTTTTAGCTACTTTAGCTTTTAACAACAGATCTTGGACTTAGAATCTTAGGCTACAGTTTTATTTATTAATGTTTGTAGCTAGGATTTTGCTGTTGTGTTTGTTTTGAACTATCAATAAAATCTTTTCTTCTTCATCAAATTCCATCAACGTTATTCAGCAGCATGGCATGAAATGAAAGTATATTTATTTATTTATTTTTAAATTAGTTTCAGGCTAGAGACACATTTTACACATCTTTGCTGGCTCTCTGCACCCTCAGACAGGATACTGAGATGTCAGGTCTAAAAGTAGGAGTCAAGTCTTTGTTGAATTAGCCGTCTTTAGATGATAGTAAGATGGAGGACAAAGGAGAAAAGACGTGAACGAGAAGAGGCTTCAGCTGCTTTTCGGGTTTGAATGGAAAACCACATGCTAACTTTTTAAAACCACTTAACTAACACCACATTTGTATTTGAAGCAACAAGAAGACACTACTTAGAGAGACACATTTTGAATTTAAGAAAAAACATGGTTATTTAGATCAATTGTTTTCAAATCATTTGGAAAAGTTCATTGATTGCCCCAAAACAGTGACTTTTCCTGCATTTTACTAAACTTGTGTTAAAGGTTGTTAATTTTATACGTAACATAAAAACTGATTGCCTGATAACCCGGCATAAAGATTTTTACCCAGCACAGAACACAATTTTTTTGTTTGTTTGTTTATTTTGGAAGGATATTTTAAAAATTTCAGAGAAGACCCAGTCAAGTGAGTCATTCACGAAGCACAAGTTTGGCACTGAGGCCCTAAGCTTCTTGTGCAAATGAGCCAAAATGTTCTCATCTGATAGACTGAACCCAATGTTCTGCCCTCCGGTGAGACCAGCTCCTAACATGGTGTGTTTACTACCTCTTTGTGTTCGCGTGTGTGTGAATGTTTGAAAGAAAATTGTATCTACACAGTCTGCAAGTTCATCTGAAGCAGGAAAAAGAGGCTTTAAAGTAAACTCGGACCGTTGGGGGGGGGGGGGGGG
>JAVCKU010000002.1:5717398-5729804 GCA_032273985.1 Hypsolebias coamazonicus
CTTTCTTTCTTTCTTTCATTCATTCATTCATTCATTCATTCATTCATTCATTCATTCATTCATTCATTCATTCATTCTTAAGTAGCTGAATTTTCCAAAGATGGTTCAGTGACTTGAAGCTAGGCCATTCTGACAAATCTAGCAACGCTAATAGATACCGTACTCTGAATTCTGTACAGGACTGGTCTCTACAGACACCAACCGAAAAGATCCTGTTTCTTTTAAACAAATGTCAAAGTTCACCTGAACTGAGACTGAACCAATAGGCTTTAATGAAACAAATCTCTCAGCGACAAAATACAATTCCCATGACATTTCAGAGAACAGAGGCTGTATTTAGAAAACCTTGGCCACAGAAAGCTTATACATGTACTGTACAGTAAAATATAAAGGTTTGGTGTGTGAAATATGGCGACATCTAGAGGCACAAAGTGAAAATTTCAGCCAAAAGAACCCCCTCAATCTTACAATAATAATTTAACAAATTTCTATAATAATGAAAACATTGTTTTGAATTATATGTTACACTTCTGTTCATTGGTCATTGTGACTAAGAATTCAAATAACACAAAGATAATGAAACTAGTTTGACGTTAGTAACACAAGACATTTGAAATGGTTTTATGTTGGGAACCTGTCTTTCTGTTAAGGCAAGATTTAATTAGACTAAATTTTTGCACGGGTTGAATAATGTCTGTATTTCAAAATATTTCATAGAATATATTTTATGACTATTAATATCAATATAAATTTCACTAAATGGTTATGTTTTTGTAAAACTTTAACTGTATGAACACGTCTAACACTACTTTGTAAATAAAACATAGATCTTACTTTTGTTAGAATCAACTGTCTTGTGTGTGTTGCAGGTAGCCCACTACGTATGGAATAAAAAAGATTTTGACAATGTTGACCCTAAAACTACAGACTACCTCATGGGTAACTACTTTGCATTTCTCTTTTAAAATTTCTTTATCTGTCTTTGCACTCTTACTTTTTTCTTCATTCATTCAACCTTTATTTATACAGGTTAGTCTCACTGAGCCACAAAAACCAGTCACTAGGGAGCACAAGCCAGTGTATCTCTGGTTCTGGTCCCAAGCCTGAGTAAATGGTGAGGGTTGTGTCAGGGAGGGCATCCGACGTTAAAATACATTTGCTAAAACTATAATGCAAGTTAATCAATGCAAAACCATACTGGATCGGTCAAGGCTCAAGCTAACAATGACCGCCACCGGTGCTGTTGACAAACAGAAGACCACAAGGAGGAAAATGTGTCAGGAGACAGAGGGAGAAGAGGAAAGTCAAGAATGTAGGGCTGAGAGTTGCAACTCTAAATGTGGGGATAATGACAGGTAAAGGTAGAGAGCTGGCTGACATGATGCAGAGGAGGAAGGTTTCATTCATTCATTCAACCTTTATTTAGACAGATAAATCACATTGAGCCTCAAAGACTCATTTACAAGTGAGATTTGCTTAGACAGACAAAAAGTAGTGAAACCGGACACGTAAGAATTGGAGGCAAAACAATTCCTGTTAAACTTTTTCTTCTTGGCTGAGAAGAAAAACTCTAATATTAAAAAACACTTCACACATACAAGCACATAATGACATAGCCATTCTGCAGAGGTGTGGAGGGGGGAGAGATGACGAGAGCAGTGAGCAATGTCCAAGGACGTACTCAAGGACACTGTAAGAGTTTGATAAGGATGGAATAATCAACCAGTTCCCTCCGGTGACATCCATAAACATTCTCGAATGATGTCGAGAAATGGCCAAGGACAACACCTATGGGAATCTAAGAGTCCTGAAATGATGACACAATGTTTATTCAGCAGGTTCCCTCTGGTTGATCATTTGGAAATTCCTCAGTGAGAGGGGGAGGGGGGCACAGCGTCACATTGCATTCTCCAGGCAAATTCAGATAAGGTGGCGATCAAGGCCAGCTGGGGGAGCCAAATTCAGATAAACACACAGTTGTTTTGCGGACAGGCAGTTCTTAATGACATCCACCTTGAGTCTGTGTTGGCCCATTCGTGTTCTGAAATTTCCAAATTATGTGGCCACACCAAAAGAACGTACCTGAGTAAAATCCCTGAGATCTGATCCATTCTGCCAAAAGCATTTGAATGTGGGTATTTGAGGCACGAACTAAGCCATCATAAGGCAAGCAGCATGACTGGGTCCAAATTTGCTGCAGACGACTTCCTTGTTTGTAGAACCAGTGACCAGCCGAATCCAAAAAGTAGGAACCAGTTATCATAAATCCAATTATAAATGCGTCCTTAAAATCCACACATGCCAGCAGAGATAGATACATCATCAAGTCTTCAAGTCAATGAGATATCCAGCTATGTGCGTGCCAACAGAGCAAATCAGCTCGACCTAAAGCCTGTCTTCTCTTCAAAGAAATGTTATCAATTGTGCTAAGGGACCAATTGATCAAATCAAGTCCGTAATTATGGTGCGGAAAATATGTAAGAGAAACTCAAAAGCAGTTTCACAGACAGACAGAGCAGCAAAGCAAAGTGGAGAGGGAGAGGAGGGGGGAAAGCATCTGACCTCGGCAAGAGCAAGGTGTTTTATGTGTTCAAGAGACCAAGTGGAAGGGCAGCAAGGCTTGTAGAATTGGAGCAGGGTTCAAACTGTTTTACCATGGTGTGGATAGAAAGATAAATGGAGTAGGGGTGGTCCTGAAGGAGGAGTTGGCAAAGAATGTAGTAGAGGTGAAGAGAGTGTCAGATAGGGTGATGTGCCTGAAGGTAGAAGTAGAAGGTCTGATGCTAAACATCATCAGTCGTTATGCTCCACAGGTTGGATGTGATGTGGAGGAGAAAGATACATTTTGGAAAGATTTGGATGAAGTGATAAGAGTATTCCCAGGGAGGAAAGAGTGGTGATCGGAACAGACCTGAATGGACATGCTGGTGAGGAAACAGAGGGGATGGGGAAGTGATGGGTAGGGTTGGGCATCGTTTGAATTTGAGTGATTCCATTTTCGATTCCAATTCCTTTCGATTCCCGATTCCGATTCTTTTTGTAGGTGGGGTTAAAAAAAAACGTCAGTTCAATTCAGTTCAGTTTATTTATACTGTATAGTGCCAAGTCGCAACAGAAGTCATCTCAGGGCACTGAACAGAAACAATCAAATTTAAAAATAATAAGTTAACAGAAACTTTAATATAAAAAATAATAAGTTAACACCATTTATCTGAGGAGACTACTTTGAGTTTAACTCAGTCATGTTATAAATGAGCTACAGTAGTTAGGCAGAGTTCTTTCAGGATGAAATAATTTGAACTTATATTTGAATTGTAATGCTATGAACTTTTTCCTTTTTGTTAAATTTACTAAGAATTTATCACAGGGCTAGTTTCAACCAGTATATCAACTTCAATATGTTATGAGTTTTCTTTTCGCAGGGGTATACTTTTACAAGAGAGCTTTACGTTTGAAAACCTCATGGAAGCATATTTCCACATGTCCAGTGTGTGATGCTGCAGTCATATTACTGAGCTCCCACTGATGGGCTAACCTGCCACAGAATAATAAACAAAATTATTATTATTATTATTATTATAAAAAAGAGCAACTTATACAACCCAGTCCAGGTTAGCAGTAGGTACAGTATAAAATCAGAAACTGTTCTTGTTGAGGAAAATGATCATATCTGCTTCTCAGGCAGTATGTGTGAGTGTTCTGCACAAACCGTGTCTCCTGCAGTGGACAACACGTTTGCTGGGTGTAGAAGAAGCTTGAACACAAATATGAGAATGCAAGATCTGACGGCAAAGGATAAGTTTTGTGTTGTTTCCACCACCAGCAGCAGGGTCCTCAGACAGAACGGCTGGTGGAATGTCCTGGTCCATCAGCAGCCCTCTCTCCACTTGTTTCTTCAGGGACATAGAGCTGTGACCTTATGTTCTGTGCCTCTTCCTCAGCAAAAAGCTCCTCCAGTAGAGACTTTCTGGACAGACTGCAGGGAGGGGGTTCCTAAACAAACAGGTTCATATTATCAGTAAAAATAGATTATTAAATCATTATTAAGGTTGAGAATGTATGTACCGTATAGAATTTCAGCTATCATACACTTACACTCTCTTCCTCATCCTCCACTTCCTCATTCTCAGGCCTTTCCTCACACTGCATGGTGACGCCATCATCTCCACAGTCTTCCTCTGTTGACCACAAAGAACATTACTAGGATTTAGATTTCAGAGTTTAATAGCAGAAAAGGACAGCTGTGCATGAATGACATTTCACCTGCTCAATCATCTTTCTCTGGATCTGCTGCCAGACACATCATCCATCTTCTGTTTAAAGTGCAGAGCATCTCTTCTTCACCTTATTACAAGATGGGATTAACTTATTTGACAAGTGGTCCATGGTAGGTGGTGTGTATTTGGGTTGATGGTTTTCACCATGTCCCTGCAAACATATAAACAAACATGTCCACGCAGTACAGCAGTTTACCAGTGTCGCCAGATTATCTATGTTTACATGCGTAAAATTCTTTGACCGAATTGAAATGTTTTCAAATTAAATAATTCGAATGTATAGTTTACGTGGGCACAATCTGTTCACAATGAGCGTTTACATGCAGCAGGCTTTTACTCAGAATAGAAGTACTGACCTGCACAGAGTGGGAAACTCTCCTTAAAAACTAAAAAAGCTATGTTTACCACTGTTCAGGTATGTTGACGACACCTGGGTTAACATTAAATCTCAGGAAGTCCGACATTTCACATGATAAATATCTAAAGTTCACATGAGAAGATGTAAAAGATGACCAGTTTGCTTTCTTGGACTGTGAGGTCTCAGTTTCTGATGGAGGACATTTGGAAACTGAAATAAACCCCCCACACACAGACCAGTACTTGCAGTCATTTAGGTGATTTGCCACTTTGACTTGTTTTCCCTTTCTGTGGGTGGGATGGTCAATGTAAAGTGGGTGATTGTATCATAACTGGTCATTGTATTTGAGCCACTCCACCTAGTTGTAGTCCTTAATCGCCCTGTAATCGGACTTAAATTTCTTTAGCTCATCCCAGCACAATTTATAAGTCAGTGTAGCCATACTGCACCATTATCTTCAATATCTTTCTGTACATGCAGAAAATTGACATACTTCTGCTGGTCAGTCAATAGCCGCTGTCTGCTTACATCAAAAGTGTCAACTCGAGACAATTCACTTGGAACCACGAACAAGGTGGTCCCGTAATCTGGGTTGAGTGGGGGTGGGTACCGGCAGTGGCCATGCCCGTAAATGGTGCGGTGTGGGGCGGAACCGATTGGAGTTGAAGTAGTAGTAAAGCGCCATATGTGAAGGAGCTGTTTATAAGACTGAGTTTGCTTGCAGCTTCTTAAACTTACGAAGTAAGACGTCTTTTGGGCTAAAAACAAAGTGTTTCAACAAAGAACTCGTCCAGAGGACCTGACTCAACTTGTTAAATTTAAACCATCCAGTTTCACAGGGAGCCAGTGGAGAGAAGCTAAAAGTTTCACCAGAACTCTTGCATCAACACATTTGTCACTTTGTGGCTGATCTGTGTCAGAAAATGTTCTATCTTTTAACACTTTCAGATTCCTGAAGCTCCATCCGTGTGGGAAGAATGGCTACAGCCCCCTCCACCTGGCAGTAGACCGCAACACCACCTGTGTGGGCCGCTACCCCGTCTGCAAGTTCCCCTCGCTCACAGTGGCATCAGTTCTTCTCGAGTGTGGGGCAGACGTCGACAGCAGAGATGAAGATGACAACAGGTTTGTTTTTTACTCTCTAACTGTTCTTTTTAATTCAGCAGGTTTCATGAACTAATTATATTTTTTAACCATTTCTTTCATTCATTTCATTTGTTCCCATCAGTCCTCTCCACATAGCTGCATCGAACGGTCACCCCGACATTATGAACCTGCTGATCTCCTTCGGGACTCACTTTGACAGCACCAACGCCTTCCAACAAACTGCCTGCGACCTCCTGGACGAGAAGGAGCTGGCCAGGAATGTCATCCAGCCCATTAACCACACCACGCTGCAGTGCCTCGCTGCCAGGGTCATCATCAAGCACAGCCTCGACTACCGGGGAAACATTCCCGAGAAGCTAGAAGCCTTCGTTTTGCTCCACAGATAATGATTGTAAATCGTACGGATGAAACGAGGCACAGGAGTGTGACTCCACCGAGTTGACGGAACAACGTTGAGGAGCTTTAACTAACATTCAGTGCTTGACCCACGGGAAGTTCAAGAAGCGCAGAGACCGTTAATGTGGATTAGTTTTTGAAAATCGTGACTGTATCTGGAGAAAATAAACTTGGGGGGGAAAAATGCGTGCACAAAAGTATCCTTATTTAACCAAGATGAACTGAAAACAGATGACCAGAGGATCGAGTGACCTTCTGTGACAGGGCCACAGCTCTGACTGATCATAGTCTGATCTATGGGGATGTATTGGAAACATGGTGCAACATGGCAAACTGTTGAATCTCGGGATGAACTGAAGAAGGATTCACATGATTTTGCTTGAGGGGAAATGATCTATTTTTTTCATATTCCACTATGCTATTTATTGAACGAAACTTGAGAGATTTTTCTCCATGCTGGCTCTGACCCAGTCTCAGCATTGCCTGCTTTTCTCCTGTCTGAGCCGCCACCAGGTATTTCTGCAAATGCTGGGACTTCAGGTTATTATAGTTTTTTTTATTTTTAGTTGTCCCCTCACAGTTGCCAACAACTTTGAACTCTTCCTTAGTCATCATTAGATTTATGTTGTATTTTTACAACGTGTAGGTTATTTTCTTTTTATTTGGTCATACACGTCTGAATATCTGCTAAGTGGAGGAGATTCTTGACTCGTTTCCCACTTCATTATGTAACAAAGCTTTACGAGACAGAGGTTAATGTGTGCAAACACCATAAGTGCTTTATTCTTCCTATGCACAGGCTGGGCTGTTGGAAAGAGACTGTTGCATTCTGTGCCGGCACTTGTCTGTGCAATATCTCATGAGTTTGCTTTGTCATTTGTGTTTACCTCATCGCTACCGCTTCCTCTGGTACCCACCTGCTCCGTAGGTAGAGGTGGGTGCAGACCATTACACTGATGTTGGAAGATGAGCGAATGAATTTCAAATGACTGGTTGCATGAGTGAACAAGTGTGTTGTATTGGTTTTTTTTATTATTTTTTTATGAGCTTACACAAATTGAGGACAGGAGTTTAGTGTCGTGGTGCTCATGATGATTCCATATTGCACATGACTGCCACTACAAAAAGCACAGCGGCCAAACTGTCCACAGCTTCTTGAAGAGCTTGTGCACAAAAAGTGACCTCCTATTGTTCATAAATGGCTGAGCTTTTGAATGGTCTTTAAAAATCCCTATTGAAAATAAATTGTCTTGGTGGCTTGCCAACGTTTGCCCGCTGTGCATGCGCAGCAGCAACTAATCGCTGCAGCGGACCTTTTCACAACTAGACTCCACAAACAACGGCTGGAAAAGCTCGGTTCATCTTGCACAACTCTACAGGAGTTGGAGGAGAGACGGCTCGAGAATAGTAAAGCTTTGTGTTTATCATGTTTGCACAATTAGCTTTAGACGTGTGGGGTGAACAAAAGGGCTTTTCATCATTTGTAGGGTTTTGTTTTGCAGTTCAAAACCAGGCAGGAATTGTACAGGACACCCAGGGCAACTTGATTTGAACCTGCACTTTACTACAGCGGAGATAAGGATTTGAAATGGCATTAATCAAGTTCATGTCTTAATTACCAGTTTCACAATAAAACCATGTTGCACATGCCTCCCTGACCAAATGTCTTTATTAGCAGTTTTTACCTTTCTGATGTGGGTATTTTAGTAAATGTTATGGCTGCTCTGCTTGTGGTGGTAATTTTTTTTTTTTTGTAAATTTTTCTTTGTTTAGGGTGTATTTGTCAGGCGGTCTCGCCTAACTTTAACTGCCGTCATCAATAGAAATATATTTACTTACACTTAGTCATGAACCTCTGCCAAACGGTGCAACTATATGTGAATTGTAAATTAATTTAGTCCACTCATGTCACCTTTTTCCAAGAATAGACTTCTTTTTTTCTTCCCATTATTTTTGTCCATTGTACTTAAGGATTGGCCTCAGGTAGCCGATTTAAAATGAAGAGGACAATAATTATCTTTGCTAGCAGCTTCACTTGCTTTTTTAGAGACAGTTGACCACATGAGGCTAAAATTAAAAGTAGATTAATACAATTCAGTTTTTTAAATTAATTTAAAATTAAGCACCTCATTGAATCTCGACTGGATCACTTTATTTGTCTCCAGTGTTTTCCAGTCAAAAGTTGTCCCAAAGACCTTGTTCGAAGTTAACTTTCTGATATAATTCCTACCTAGCAATAATTTCATTATTAAAAAGGCAATACGTATTCAGTTTTTCTAGAAGCTAGTTTAGCTGAACTTGTGCAACTAAACCCTTTGTTTCACTTACTGTAATTTCTGGACTATTGAACGCAGCTGAATATAAGCCACGCCCACTAAATTTAAAAAGAAAAAGTTTTACATAAATAGGCCGCACTTGCCTATAAGCTGCAGGTGTTCACGTTGTAACATAAGATATTTACACAGATTTTTTTTTTTAACGTTTAAATACATGCGGATAACACACATAAATACAGTAAATGTTTGTTTTCTGAACAGTGCCTGTGACATGGCTGATTTAAAAAAAAAAAAGTCCACCAGGAAGTCATTGAGAGATGTGTATTGGGCAGCTATGTGAGGGTCTGGGTGTGATGAAGCTAAATGTTTTGTAGCATGAAGCTCGTTAGTCCATCCAAAAAAAAAAAAAAAAATCCATAAATTACCGCAGCATTGTATAAGCCACGGCGTTCAAAGCGTGTGAAAAAGTAGCGGCTTATAGTCTGGAAATTACGGTAATTATCACCAATTCAGCAACAGGTTGACACTTGTACCAAAACCTTTTGGCATCTCTGAATGAATTTGTTCCAAATGTCATGTATTAATTAATTACCAAATAGCAATTTATGATGATTCCCATTCTTGGCTTTCAGCTAGTGGTCGGGTTTTTTTTTTAAAAAGTATTACAATAACCTTAACAGCTAATGTATGGCTGAATTGTGTTTTATTTTTCTTCTCACTCGGTTGTTGGCATTTAAGCTCTCACCACCTGCTTCCTCCACATGTACGGCAGCAGCAGTCAGCCCCAGCATGTCACACCTCTCAGTGTTTGGTGGTGACTCACCACTAAGATCTAACAAAGCACAGAGTGGGAATTTCTTAGTGAGTCACGAACACCGTGTGAAGCAAACTGCTGAGGCAGGCAGGACAACAGCAGTTGGGTGAACAGCCCGTTCATTTTGTTTGTTTCATATTTCTCTCCAGCGTAAGCTACTTAGAAACAAGATTTTTTTTTTTTTGCATGTGGACCAAGAGCTTAGCTGACATGGAGGAAAGGGAACAAACAGGATGTTTTGTGTGCGTGTTAAAGTCCAAGACTTTTACTGGCAGGGCCACTTCAATAAACTGTATGCCAAGCACACCCTTGAATTAAAATTCACAGGTGAAATGAATTATGATCAAAATAAAAACACTTTGGTCATTCCTTCATTTGAGCTCAAGTCAAACCTGAGCTGATCCCTTCTACTAGAAGTGATCTGTGACTGATGCATGTTCAGACGGCTCTGCCCCGCTTGAAACACGCTGGCAGTGGCGTCAGCATCGTGTCCGACTGGATGTTGGCACAATCGAGGAGAGATCAGGGGAAACGGAAGCGCAGCTAAAACAAGCAAGCTGGGTTTTGTACCGACTGCGCACAGAAAGGGCAGGATTGTAGAAAATCTGTGAGCTCAGCAGGGAGTGGGCTTAGTGAGTCAGAGGGATGCCCATAAACCTCACAGCTGAAGGGAATCTTGCATCATGAACTGGATTTGGACAAGATGCAGCAGGAAAAAGGAGTTTGTTTTAATTTTAAGGATGCATATTTAGATGCAGCTTTGTCAAATGATATGTGTATTTATTAATGTAAAAAAATATGTCTGGGACGAGGCACAAATCCACACT
The DNA here is from genome assembly GCA_032273985.1 of Hypsolebias coamazonicus. Lineage (NCBI taxonomy): Eukaryota > Metazoa > Chordata > Actinopteri > Cyprinodontiformes > Rivulidae > Hypsolebias > Hypsolebias coamazonicus. The sequence continues at coordinate 5,727,454 of JAVCKU010000002.1, forward strand.
AACACTCAAGTAAACAGTATTTTTTTAAAGTAAACTTTTTACACCCATATTCTCAGCAATGGCATTATAAATAAATATATTCACTGCACAGACACAGTAGATACAAAGAAGCCGTGTAATAAACAAAGAATTTTAAACATTTAAATCTTTTTTTTTCACCAACATTTATTTATACAGGTTAGTGTCAATGAGCCACGAGGACTCATTTACAAGAGAGGCCTGTTTTAAACAAAGAACAGATGAGGTACAGACAACAACAGACAATCAAATAAAGGCATATAAAACGAAAAGTAAATGAGAAATTATATAAAAACAAAAACAGCTACATTATAAAGTGGTGTAAAATACTAAAAACAGGAACATACATGTTGGTTTTTGCCATGAACTTAGCCGTTGTTTAAAATCCCTTAGAGAAGTCAAGGTTGAAAGCTTCAGATCTTTCTGCAAGGTGTTCAGGTGCAGGGTAAGAGAAGACCCTTTTGCCATCGATGCCAAGTCCAGTCCGCACTGAGGGAACTCTGCATGTAATAATGTCCTGAGAGCGCACGCTGTAGCTGCACTCACGCAGAGACATGTAGATGTATAAGGCAGCAGACTGAGAAGTGGTTTTAGAATGAAAATGTACCAGTGAAAGAGTCTGTGTGAAGTTAGTGATGACCACCAGTGAATACAGGGTGAAATGATGAGTCTTCATGTAAATAATGTCATCGTAGTCAATGGAGGGAAGGAAAGTCGCAGTTACAAGGTGTGTCCTAGCATTCAGAGTTAGACAGGATCTGTTGCTGAAAAAGAAACCCAGTTTAACTTTCAATTTCTTTACCAAGTTTTCGTAGAGCTTAAAAGAGAGATGCGAATCAACCAAAATACCCAAGCATTTGTAAGAATTGACAAACTCAATAGGAACACCATTCGTAGATAAGATAGAAGGAAGGACTGCTGGGACCGACTTCCTGTTTGAAAACAACATCCCTTTGGTTTTATCAGCACTGAGCACAAGTTTGAGACGGAACAAATCTGACTGGATGATGTCAAACATAAACTGTAAAAGCTGAAAAACTTGGCCACTGTTCTAGCTCGACAATAACAACTGTGTCGTCAGCATAGAAATGTAAGGATTAGGAATGAGCTGACCTACCGGTACATTACTTATGTAGATTGTGAAGAGGGTGGGTCCTAAGACTGAACCTTGTGGTACACCATTGTTGACCGCTATAGCTGGAAGAAGTGCCATTATGTTTAACACAATCTCAGTAGCATTTACAATTAAAACATCCCTTATTTTTCTAGAGAAGCTAAAACTGTTTTGTTAAAAGTAAAACAAGCAGAACAGATGCTAAAATAATCGGGAGATGAAGAGCACACAAGCTTAAAGCAACAGAGCAGTATAGGTACACAGTTTTGTTCAATCCTGCTCCTTGAGGGACACTATCCTGCACGTTTAAGATGTTTCTCTGCTTTGACACACCTGATTCAAATAAATGAGTGATTGACAAGGATTTGTAGAGTTTGCAGACCTGCTGAAGAGCAGGGAAGCAACTAAACATGTAGGATAGTGGCCGTCGAGGACCAAGATGGGACACCACTGTAAATTCTCAGTCAGCCAGGACTGAGTTAAAAAAAATAAAAATAATAACAAGATTTCTGTTGTGGAGCTGAAGACGTTTCTCTTTCCACCAGAAGAGCTGTGGACTTCCCATCTTTAAACTGTGTGAGTTCACAGCAGCTTAATCTCACTCCCATCCCTCCTGAGGGTGTTTTAGATCTTTGTTTAAGAGAAACTTGCTTTGTTCGCATGCATGAAAGTGTGAACTGAGTGGAAATAAAATTAAAGTGAAAAGGGGCTAATGCTCCTTTAGTAAACTTTAGACTGCAACAATCTGAAACCACCTCTGTTAAAAGTTGTTTTTTCTCCATTTGATGGCTTCCTTCCTTCACTCGCCTCCTCAAACCAGCTGTCATACCAAATATTATGAACGTTATTGTCTTAAAAAGAGTGCTTTGTTTTTAAAATACTTAGAATAGCATCATGTTAAACAGAAATAAAATTAGCTTTTCTAAAATAAAAGATTTAAATGACTAGACATGACACATGCGGTGGTTTGAAATGTTGGGAGATGATCAGTTAATGTAGGAAGAGTGAGTCGACCTGCTTGTGCTAAAAGTACCAAAACCGATGCTAAAGTTAGCAAAATTGTAGCTAAAATTAGTTAAAACGTAATGATAACAGATACTAAAGCTGATAACAGATACTAAAGCTAAAATCACCAAAATCAGACATCCATCCATCCATCCATTTTCTTCCGCTTATCCGGGGTCGGGTCGCGGGGGTAGCTGCCTAAGTAGGGAGGCCC
>JAVCKU010000002.1:5767895-5779505 GCA_032273985.1 Hypsolebias coamazonicus
CCTTTAAAAAAAAAAAAAAAAAAAAAAAAAAAAAAAAAAAAAAAAAAAAAAAAAAAACTGAAATGTTGCAGGAAAGTAAAGCAGTTGACACCATATCGGTGTCAGTGGTCACTGGAACACCTATACAGTAGTTGTAATGCTCAATCTATGGAAATAGCTCCTGTAACAATAGTAAAAGTCTGTCCTGGGGAGTTACATGTTCATATTTATACGTACTGATATATAAAGTTGTACACACTCACAAAGCACACCAAAATTATTCCACTAACATAGCATGATTACATTTTATTCTGCAATGTACTTTGAAACTGATCCTTGAAGTCTATCGTGGGTGAGTTACTTCATCCTGCATCGTGTTTTCTGAGCTTTAAGTCCTGCAGATAAAAATAATAATAATAATAAATCTGCTAAATGAATTTAAAACATGATAATCTAAAGGATTCCAGTGGCCTTATCATCACTCAACCCCTTTAACTTTGCAGAAAACCAGTGGTAATGATGTAATGGGAGCTTTCTGCTGCACAGCAGCCTCTACATAGCACTTTGATCCTGCTTATCTTTTTCATCTTGTTTGTTGCAAAACCCCCAGTCATTTTTTTAATAATATCAACTAAAATAAAGGCGTTTCTGTAAAGAACAACACTTTCTTCTTGACATAACTAAGCAATTATTCCAGCATAAGGCTGAATTGTGAAATAAATTTCAACCCTTTGATGCGTGTCTGACATTTTATTTTAGCAACTCAAGGAGAACTCTTATGGGGTCTACACTCTTGTGTAAAGTTGTCGGTTTTCACTTTTGGCAAAATGAGAAACTGTAAATGCTGAGTCAGTGTGTGCACTGTTATTAAATATTTATCTTTCATTTGTTCTGTGAAATATAACCTATTTTTAATGTGCATTGTCATTTTCACCATTCTCACATTCAAAGGTTCAGTTCATTCAAAAAGGTGTTATAGTTTTGGGATTTTGCACTTTAACGTTAAAATAATTAACTTTACATATATTTTCTGGAAAATATATTTGTTGTTTGTTTTTGTGTTGTTTTGTTTTCCATCCTTTAGGTTTCTTTTACTGTTCTGCTCTGTTCAGCTTTTACTTAGCCTTTTGCTACATTTAATTTGCCTTTTGCCATGTTTGCTTTGAGCTAGTGATTTTTTTTTTGTTTGTTTTTTTTTTGCAAGCATTTTAATAATTTAGCTTGTATTTTTCTACTTCCAGCTAGTGCTTTTATACATTTAGCTAGCTGTTTAAAATGTAACTATTTCACTACATTTAGTTATTAGCCTTTATCTACTCTCAGTTAGCAGTCTGACCCCTATAGCTTTAATCTTGTTCTACTGTTTGACTTTTAAACAATTAATAATCTTTATTTAAACAAGCAATTCCCATTAACATCACAAATATCATTTTCAAACGTGGAATTGGCTTGAATGTAGCAAAAGCGTGTACGTTTTTGGACTGTGGGATGAAGGTGGATAAAGTCGTCACAAACACAAGGAAGGCATAAAGTTCAAGCAGAGACACGAGGCCCAACACCGGCTGTAATAACTCACTTTCAATTCATTCAGCAAATTTCAGCCAAGTCATTCAGCACTTCAGCATCCACACTGCATTTTGCAGAAAATGCAGTTTCTCTCAATGCATTCTAAGTTTAAAGGATATCTATATGTTTCCATCAGTTATCAGCGCAATGCAGCGTGCAGCCCCGCAAAAATGTAAAAAAAGGACCGACTCCATCCACTGAGCTTTGTCCACATGCGCAGGAGAAAGAAAGAAAAAAAATTATGATGGAGAATCCATAATCCTTATCTGTCTCAACCATTCCATACTGCAGGTAATAACATCCCCAGACAGAGGCTCTTTAGGAGGCGCAGCTGATTGCAGAAATGAGCCGAGGTAAGATGAATGTGGCAAACTTTGAAGGCAGAGACTGCCCAGGTTAATACATCTCCATGATAGGGTTTAAAATATTCTGTACTTTTTAAACAAATGTCCTCATTTCAACATGATTTTGTAGAAATATTTTTGCTGCTTTTAAGACTTTATGGGGGATGAGTCACACGAAGAAGCTAAGCTGAGGCGAAATGCCCAGAGCAAAAAAAAAAAAAGGACAAATAAAACATTTTGTCTTTCACGTAAGCAGAGACAAATTATAGGTGATGATGGAATCGACTTTTAGATTTTTAATCAACTTATTTACCAAGTAGAAATTCTAACTAAGCTTTTTTTCAGGTTTAGACAGTCTGCCTTCTATAAACTGAAAAATATAAAATGTGTAATTATGATGAGTTTGGGAGGTTTCTTAGAAATGTTAAAAATAATATATATATATATATTTCTATCTCTGTCTCTATCTATCTATCTATCTATCTATCTATCTATCTATCTATCTATCTATCTATCTATCTATCTATCTATCTATCTATTTGAATAATTTTAAAAAAACAATCTAAAATCAAATATGCTTTTGTCTAAGATCATAAAGAAACTTCTCTGTGTTCACATTTTCTTTACAGTAAAACATCTGATGAAGACAACATCATGTCTTCACAGCATACAGTCTCACAATCATTCTGAAATGTTGGCTTTAATTTGTGCACATTCAATCATTTTAAAGACTGAACTATTTACAGGAAGTACCCTGCGCTGGACGAGCCCCCAGCAGCAGAACGCTGCAGCATCAAACCTTCTTTTTCTCCGTCATCGACCCATGTGTGTTTGTTTTGCTCACAGGCCAAGATCTACTTCTCTTTCCCCGGAGAGCTACTGATGAGGATGTTGAAGATGCTGATTCTGCCCCTCATCACCTCCAGGTACTACTAAACAGATCTCAGGTAATGTTTGGAAAAATCAATATTTGTGAGACATTTTTCAGAAGTTATAACCCAGGTGATCAAGTGGGTTTAAATTAATGCTTAAGGAAATGTTTTGTTGATTTTCCTCCCTACACTGTGGACTGGTTACCAGTCCATCTCAGGCTCCAAGCCTTTCCAGTTTGATTAAAAAAAACAACATTCATTTACTGGAGTGGCTAAATTTGCTAATAATATTGAACCGATTTTTTGGTTTGAATTATTTTATTTTGGCGTTATTTTGTTTAATACTAAATTAGAGATAAAGAAGCTAAAGAAACTACATTTGCTGTGAAAATGCAGTGAACACCGAGTGCTGAACGACTTCGCTGAAATCTGCTGATAAAGTTGAAAGTGAGGTGTTAAAAATAAAAGAAACATGACATCCATTAAAAGGTAAATGTAGCTAACTGTTAGCTAAAAGTAGCCAAAGATTAACCAAAAGTTTGAAATGACTAAAAGCCAGGTAAAGGAACAAAAGGGCTTGTTAGAAACTACAAATGGCAGAATGCTGGTTAAAAACTACAAAAGGCTAGTTTAAAATAACACCAAGCAAACTGTAGACAAATGTAGCAAAAGCCTAGTTATCAGTTAAAATATGCAAACGGCTTAGTAATTGTTAGTATAATTTATTATCCTTTCAATAGCTCATTAATAAATAAGCCACACAGGAAGGAGTAGGTCATTTTCTTGACCCCAGGTTTAATCTTGCAAGATGGAGCAGAGTTTGAAGCAGGCAGGATTTTTACATGGCGCTTTGTCTCCAAGTCTGCTCAAAGACAGCATGAAGAAATGTCTTTTTACAATGTTATCAGACAAAAACAAGACCAGACTCCTCTTGCAGTCTCCTTGCTTATTCTGGTGAAAGGCTCCAGGCTTATGAAGCACTCTGATCCAGACTAAAACAACTCTTTAACACATGCGTAGTAATTTGACTTTAATAAGTGAAAAAGCATCTGACCTTTCACACCTCCATCAGTAATTTTATAAAAGAGCTAGTTAAAAGCTAAAATAGGATATTTTTTTTTAACTATCCACATGCTATTTTGAACCTATAAAAAAGTAAGCTAAAAGCTAAAATTAGCAGAACGGTAACTAAATACTAAGCGTAACATGAAAAGACAAAAATACTGTAGTGCAATTGTTTTTTTTGAAGGACTTAAAATGCCATAATTTTCCTAACATTGGAAATAAAGTAGACTATTTTGAAAAGTGTAAAAGTTACAAAAAAAACTTAGCTTAATGTTTTGATATACATATGTCTGAAATAGTAGCATGAAATAAAGCATGAAGTAGTTTGATTGTAAAAAATATATGTATAAAATATATATATTTAAAAAAAGAAAAAATATATATACAAAAAAATAATGATTATAGGAAAAAAAAAGTTGTTGCTGTGGCTCAGAGAGTGAACTCGGGACTGAACGATTGTTCCAACTTGTAAATCAATGGTTGTCCAACCACGTTTTGTCTGCTGTCAATCCTTCGTTTCATTATAAACATCAAACAGGTTTTACACTTACCGGTAATTAAAACTCACATTTCCACTGATCAACCAACTCTTCTGAAAAGTCCTGTTAAAAAAACGAGTATTCATCCACACAAATCCCAACAACGACCCAAAGGATTGGCCTCCTGCGCTGTAGTAGATGTTTTTCTTCCTCTCTAAGAAGTGAAACATCTTCAGCTACAGAACAGGAGTCGTAGTTTTGCTTTACTTTTGTTCACCATGTCCTGGATGAACACAGCGGCTCATTCATCCACACATTCTGTTTTAATGTTTCCCGTCCAGTTTGATGTCGGGCCTGTCAGCCATGGACACGAAGGCGAGCGGCCGGCTGGGAGTCCTGACCATCACCTACTACCTGTGGACGACCTTCATCGCCGTCATCGTAGGCATCGTGCTGGTGCTGATCATTCACCCGGGAGCAGGGGCGGAGAAGGAGAACCACCACGGAGGCACCGGGCCCGTCATGACCTCGGCTGACGCTCTGCTCGACCTCATCAGGTTCATCAAACCTTCACTTTTTTTATAGTGCCGCTGAGCAAACGAGTTCTGATGAGAAGATCCAGGATTGTATTGACTTTCTGATAGTCTACACCCATTTAAATTTTTTTAACAAAATTATTTAAAATGAAACAGAAGACAAATTTTATAATTCACACCCCCAAATTTCAGAATTTTTCTACAAAAACTAAGATTTATTATTGCAAAATTTGGCTGAAGTATCAACAGAAATAATCCCATATTTTGTCAGATGAACAGTTATAATTGTGCAAACTACAAGTTATTTCCATTAGAAACTATATGGCAAACTCTAGATGTTTGTGTATTTTGTAAAATCCACTCAAAGCAGCCATTTAGTCCATTCAAGAGACTTCTTCTTTTATCAACATACTCATTACTGTTTTAACTGTCTGCATGTTTGTGTTGTAAATGTGCTGACTGCAAGGATTAAAATAGCAGCCATAAGGCAGTGCAAAGTAAATTAGAGTCTAAATTTAATATTATGTAAGCACAAGAACCAGGAGGACATGGTGTTTGAAGAAGAGTTGCAGCGTCACTCCCACGCAGCACTTAGGCTAAGAATAGAGACAATTATTTGTGCTCGGCTAAGCCTGCACCTTTCCTAAAGGTGAGTCGTTTCACTTTGAGAGACTGAACGTCCCGTCTGCTCGGCCTTACAGCAGAGCCATTCAAGCCCGGGTCGCTAAGCCTTCGTCTTAAAGCTAATTAAACTGCTGCGATTGGTGATGGGGACACTTCAGCCTCGTTACGTGTCTGATGACGTCCCTGCCTGTGGCGCTGACGTCTGCTGCACAAATAAACACTGTTCCAGGACATTGTGCAGCCAGTACCGCTCCAGAGCCAAACTGGGAGAACCTCTTAGTTCTTTGTGTGAACATAGATTTGCTTTTGGTTGAATCTGTAAATTCTGGTAAAAAAAAAATGTAAATAACAAAAAATATTTAACAAAAATAGATAAATTGCATTTCCTGCAAAAATGCAGTGTGACTGCTTAGAACTTGCTGAAAAACAGCTGAAATTAGCTAAAATTATGCTGAAATGTAGTTGAAATGGAAGAACAAGCCTAAGTTAGCAGAAGAAAGCAGAAAACACATATTTGCTGAATTAGCTTTCAGTAAGCAGAAATTAGCACAAAAACTGGGAAATTAGTTAAAAAGCTGAAATTAGGAAAAAAAAAAAGGCTGAAAAGTAGATAAAAGAAAAAACTTAAAACAACCAGAAAGGAGCAGAAAGAGCTGAAAAGAGCTAAAAAATAAATAAATAAATAAATAAATAATAAAAAAAGTGGAATTAGATGAAAAAGCTCAAATTAGCACAAACAGCTAAATATTAGCTGCTCAGAAAATGCTGAAACTAGCAGAAAAAAGCTGAAATGAGCAAAACAAGCTGTAATTGCATAAAGAAGTTAATTAGGTTGAAATTAGCAGAAATTACTACAAAAAACTTGAATTTATCTGAAAACAGCCAAAATTAGCTAAAAATGCTGAAAAGGTGGTGAGATGTTTGTTTGTTTGTTTGTTTCATTCATTTCATATCAGTTAAAAAACAATACATATTCAAGAAAAAAAATACAAAACATAAATACCCATAAAATGAAAGGCAGCAGAAGAAGAATAAAATTCTTATCATTTCTGCCCCTTCTTAACAGAATCAATTCAATAACAATCAATTTAAACAACATCCTGCGACTTTCTTCATCTTGCTTTCAGTTTCTACGCCGTGCCGGAGGGAAGTGAAAATGACATCCGGTTTATCTACTGTGCAACTTGTATCTGTTACACGCTGGGTGACTGGTCAGGCATGGACATCCAGAAGGCCATTGAGTACATCCGAGGAAGTTTGGTGAGTGAATTAAATGAACTATTAAACTTTCAAAGGTTTGATCAAACATCAGCGAGTCAGCACAAATAATCCATCCCGATGGGAGTGCTCAGCCACTGTTTCTGCACCGTGCAGGTCTGTCCTGCGGAAAAATCAAAACGAACAGGGCACCCGCCTTTAAGCGAGGCTTGGAAGGACTTAATTTGTTATAAATGGAGTGAAATGAGCAATGCATCATGGTCTTAAAGACATAGCAGGAGCTTTTTGCCTCAACAGTAAAGGAGAGAAACAAAAACCTTACATTCTCCATCGTCAGTGTTTGCGTTTCTGGGCGTTCAACACATCAAAGTGTTGGGTGTGAGGCATTATCTGCTCTCCTTTTTGTGGAGAGCACGTCCCATAAGGAACTTCAGCTTGTATTGAGTCCATTTCCCACTGGACTGTTTTATTACACAGAGTCTTTATTGTTTTGTGGGTGGATCATTCCCCTTAAAAAAATAAAAACACTGGGAAAAAAAGGATAAAAATATTTTTTATTATTTAAAAAAGTAATTTTTTATGCTGATAGGCAAATCAGGCTGTTAAGAAGGTACCTCAATATGTTTAGTATCATGCGAAGATGAGTTTATTTGTTTTTGCCAGATGTTTGTTCTGCTCTTATCAGAGGAGACAGAAGGACAAAACATCTGTATGTAGACAATTCAGCAATGATTTACTTTAAAGTGTCCATTTCATGGTAACCTGTGTTTATAAATTCTAAAAAGAAAGAAAGCTGCTTTGTGCCATTAAAAGCTAATTTAGGCTGAAATAACACCAGAATTGGACTACGACGATTTCAAATTAAAGGTCACCTAGCAACTAGATATTGTGAAATGCTAATAAAAAAAGGAAAAAAGAGAAACATAACTACTTCAGCTCCTCTTTTAAACCTATGATTGTGATTTATTTATTTGTTTTTAAGCCAACACTGATTGTAGTACTTTTGTATGCCTATATAAGGAAGTTCCTGTTAGAGATGCCTCTTGTGACATGAACAAGTCTCACTTAAGAAGCTCTTTCACTGCGGTGACGTTTTTAAATGTTCAGTTAGAAAATAATGACCTATTAATTTATTTGTAGTACCTCCAAATTTTCATCAGCATTTTCTGTCATCTATAGGGATGCACAATATTATCAGCATGGTATCGGTATTGGCCGATATTAGAGATAAAGTTAAATATCGGACATTGGCCATTCCATCAAAATAAGTCACTGATATAAAAGGCATTGGTTTTGTATGAAAACCCAGTGACAAGGATGCCTGCAGCACCAGCACAATGTGATGACATCACGCACGCTTTTGAGTTTACATTTGTGAAAATTTAACAAATTTACATTGTTCAAGTGTTATTGTGTTAGTGAGATTAAATGTCATGAATAAATTTGACATTAAACATAATCCAAGTTCAATAAAGTTCATGCTCAATCATCCAGGTACCAAATCCAATAATGCTCAGTCAGGTCAGCCCCCTTTTTGGCATCTTCATTTGGTAACAGGTCAAATTGAAAAAGACAATGCAGAATAATGTTGTATTTTAATTCCACAGCAGAGAAAGCTATGTCGTCTCTGTAAGTAAGATCTTGGGAAAAATATCAGTATTGGTATCGGTTATCAACCAAATAAGTTTTAACATATCGGCATGTCAGCCAAAAATCCAATATCATGCGTCCTTAGTAATTTATGAATATATTTTGCAATGAAAATACTAATATTTATAAACATTTTTTCCCTTATCCACAGTCATATGACAACGCATTTGGCCAGGGAGCCGGGAGAGAGTCTCATGGTGAGTTTGGGGAATCAATTAAATAAATAAAACTGAGTTTACAGTGGTTTGCGCACACGAGGGATGTTTAGAAATTACTTCCCATACATGTTGTGAGTTTAGAACAAATTTAATGGTTGTGATTGATCTAGATTTTTTATTTGTTTTAGTTTTTTACTGTGAGATTTCTATCACACACATACACGCACACACAAAAAAGTGTTTTAAGGATGAAGTAGAAGGCATGAAAGTGACTAATGGGAGTAAATGCTTTTAAAGGATTAACCGTTCAAATCCAGTCCTATAGATACACTACATTGTTCTCCATAATCCTCCCTCCACTCTAATAAACCTTCTTATTCTGACACAGAAGCCTTCATCCTTCAAAACATTGCTTGGGAACATACTTATGCTAACCTCATTGTCACGGTGATGAAAGTATTTCTTGTTAATGTTGTGGAAATGATCAAATGAAACTGGTCGGAAGGTTTATAGCGATTCTCTCCTTGTGATAAATGTGACTCCTGCCATTATAGGCTCCATTGAGATTGTGCTCTCTGCAAGTCAGCCAACTCTGTGAGGATTGATTACACATCAGTAGTGATCTTAGTTGAAGCCCATTACCCATCCGCCCTTGAGGCGTGTGTGTTTGTTCAGCACCTGGACCTCCCACACTTGTTTGTGATGTGCACAGACTTGTGTGGTGTTGATAATTGTGTAGCTCAGTTTGTGAAACATGGAATTAAAGAAACTCCTGTGCCTGGGCATGAAATTGGATATTTTTTCTGTGCAAAGTTTATATTCTGAATAGTGTTTTTTTTATTTTACGGTTGCCTCTATATTTCAAGATATATTGTCTCTTTAAGGCTGCAACTAACATTTATCAATTTATTCACGGCATTGTCTTAATGGGACTTTTCTGCATTTAAAAAAAAAAAAACTTTTTATGATGCCATTGCTCCAAACCCACTTTGTAAGTTTCCGATTCAGATTTATACACCTCTTATTTCCTCTCTGTGTAACTCTGGCAGCTATTGAATAAGGCTTGTTTGATTAGTAGCAGCTGTAACATGATGGCAGATTTACCTCTTTTTTTTACCACACACAAAGAAGTAGACTGCGCAGAAAGCCTGTTATCATTTCATGAATGCTTGGCTTTTGTTATTATTTTTTGTGGCTCTAATTTTAAAGCTGCTCTGTCCCTAAATTTAAACTTTTAATGTCTGTTAGAAAACACAGCATTTACTTCCTGGAAGACCACGACGACAATCTAAAGCTTGTCAATTCCACTATTTTCTCATGTCTTTTTTTTTTTTTTTTTTTTTACATTTTAAGGTTATTTAATGTTTATAATATAAAAAGTAGTAAGAAAGACAAAATGATATAGATTTTTTTTTTAATATATGTTTCCAAATGCACCCAGGCAGTTTTTTTTTTTTTAAACCTCCTGATTCTCATGAAAACACATTAACAGCGTTGAAATGTCCGACTCAGCTGGGTTTGTTCATATGTCCTCTGTTGTGCCCAGGTTGCTGGACGTTCTGCGCCATCGCCTCTCTGTGTCTTATGGGTCGACTAGAAGAGGCGCTGAGTCAGCGGGAGCTGGACAGGATACGGCGCTGGTGCATCATGAGGCAGCAGAACGGTTTCCATGGACGACCCAACAAGCCTGTGGACACATGCTACTCCTTTTGGGTGGGAGCCACGCTGGAGGTAAAGACAGATGTAACAAACGCATCAGACATGCTCTCCTGCCTGCATTGACTAGTTTGTGTGCGTTTAAGCTACAATTCAACACGTTTTATCTTTTGTCTAAATCTGGTTCTGGTAAAGGCTATACCTTAAAGCAGTGGTTCCCAACCCTGGTCCTTGAGGAACACCATACTGCACTTTTTAGTTGTTTCCCTGCTCCAGCACACATGGTTCAGTGATTTAATTACTTCACGTTCTGCAGAAGCCTGTTAACTACCCGTTAATTAAAATTGGATGTGTCGGAGCAGAGAAACAACTACAACATGCATGATGGTGTTCCTCAAGGACTATGATTGGGAACCCCTGCTTTTAAGAACCTCAGATTATCTATAAATCGGAGCATTTCATTGTCATGCTTTATAACAAAAGTAGAATTTGAAACAATGTCAGTTTTCTGTTTTTTTTTAATTCTCTTAACTCCTAAAACTGCTAAATTTGCTAAAGCAATTAGTTAATAGTGAAAGCTCTCTAATTTATACAAATAAAAATCAGCAAAGTTTAACAGATGGACAAATACATGTTTTTGTTTTCCTTATCGTCCTCCATGCTCTCTCTCTTGCTGCAGCTGTTAGACGTGTTCAAGTACACGAACTTTGAAAAGAACAGGAGCTTCATTCTGTCCACGCAGGACCGTTTGGTAGGCGGCTTCGCAAAGTGGCCCGACAGCCATCCAGGTAAATGACGTCACCTGCAGAGCAGCGTCTTTATCAGCGCAAGTAAAAACTCATTAATTGAGCCACTGTGTCTGTTTTTCGTCTCCATAAAATCTAATCCCTGGGGTTTTATAATGATGATAAAACCACAGGAGCTGAGCAGGGCTGAATAATAGGTTTAATGACTGTGTAGAAATGGCTACTCATTCCTCTAGCTTCAAAATCTCTCATTAGAAACAAAAAGATTGTGGGTCTGAGCATTTTCAGCCTATCTTCTCTTTTCCAACAAACAGTTTGTCTCACCTCCTCCACTGGCGCAGCGAGGCAGGGTGGGGCCATGGCTGCTAGCTCTGCCTGATCAATGGAAAGACTTGTAACCCTAAACTTCAGTTGTGTGTGTGTGTGTGTGTGTGTATGTGTGACCTGCCCTTGTGAGGCGATGTTCAAAGGACATGGGATCATCCTCCTCATATTACTGTAATAACACATAGAATACATGGTTTAGGAAATGGTGAGGAAAATACAAAAAGCTTTGTGAATGTAGCTGAACACTGAAGAGTTTTAAGAAAGAAAGGGATGTTAAACAATAGCAGTGGTCTAAAGTGTCATGTGCAGCTCCTGATGTGCACATGCATTAATGTGGGGATAAAAACAGCCAGTGTGTAACTATCAGGTATGAGTGGTAAAAACTTTATA
>JAVCKU010000002.1:5800285-5816944 GCA_032273985.1 Hypsolebias coamazonicus
TCCTGCCTGGACTCTCTTTTTCACCTCTTTCCCACATTCCCCATTTTCCTGGACAGTGGACCCCAAGTACTTGAAGTTCTGCACATTTGTGACCTCTGCTCCTTGTAGTCTCACTGCTCCACCAGCCTCCCTCTCATTCACACACATGTACTCTGTCTTACTATGGCTGATTTCATTCCTCTTCTTTCAAGTGCATACCTCCACCTCTCCAAGTTCTATTTCACCTGTTCCCTGTTCTCACCACAGATCACAATGTCATCTGCAAACATCATATTCCACGAGGATTCCTCCCTGACCTCATCTGTTAGTCGGTCCATCAGTATTTTATAAAAAATTAAGCATAAATTACAAAAGTAACTTTGCGCACAAACAAGCAATCTTGTACCGTCTGATACCTCACTTGTTTCCTCGTAGATTTCATGCATTGAATTTGGTGTTTATTGTGCGAGTCAGATTATGTGTTGAGGCGAGTGGAGTGTGTCAGGAACTCACACAGACACGTGCACGCTGGTTACTAAACTCAAGGGCAGGTAAAATCCATTTGCTGCAGTGTCCAGTCAGAGCGGAGTGTTGGTGTATTTCTGCTTTAAGCTGACTAATTGATCTGCATTAGCAGCTTTAGATATTCTGGGAGCCTTTTCACTTAAGATAATAGTGCTGTGGTATGTTTGGATCCCTCCTGTCAACAAGGAGTTTCTTGTCTCTTTCTTTTTATGTACTTTTTAAAAGACAATGGAAACAGTTGTAGTTGACTAATATAGCTCCAGGGAAAAAAACAAAACAAAAAACTTGCATGCCTTGTAATGATCTTCTCAGAATTACTAGTTGTGTTTTGGGTACTTTTAATGTCTAGTTTTTAGAAAATGTTATTACTTTATTTTACTTTATTTATTTTATGTATTTATTTATTTGCAGGTAATCTCATTGAGATAACTAGTCTAATTTACGAATAGATCTGTAACACAGACACATAACATCAACTACATAGAATAACAGTGCAACAGTCTTGAAACATTATCTTGATCTGCGTTGTCTGTTTTTAGGATCCAGAAAGCCACAGACTCTCTGAAGACCTTCCATCCTTCAGCTGACCCCTGCTTTGATGAGTTTGTCCTCGACACGTCCAAAGAAGAAACTCTGCTTAAAGAAATGTGCTTTGGAGGAGGTACAATACTTTTTATTTATTTTTACACTTTATTTTATTAATGCAAATTTTTTTTTTTTTTAAGATGAACTGTTGTAATTTGGAGGACATTTGTATGTTCATATCTGAACAGGAGGTCACTGGTTGTTTGTTTTTCCTTCATCATGACTGAACGTTCATATCAAGTAAAGGCTTTCTAGGTTTAATGGGATGGACCATCAGTGCTAGCAAATCCTTCTCTGCTGGTCTAGACACCATCAGACTGTGACTGCAGCTGAAGGAAACTTGTTAAATTGTGTTAATTAGGCTTCTTGCTTTAGTTACGGCATTCATTCTCCCTACACGAGATACCAGTCTGTTATGCAGCACTATATTATACCACATTGCAGATTATTGATGATTTCTGTAGTTGTGGCATCATAACGATGGCGGTGTTAAGAGGTGGATGAACACCACTGAAGTCCTAGGTGTAAAATGCACGGCCCGCCACTTGGTTTTTAACAATGTTAAAACCGTGAGCGCCAGAGTAAGCCATTTGTAATCACCTGCCTGTCACATGCTCAGCCCTGTGAATTGTGCTGTGCTGAGAGGTTAGCTGTGGTTTTCATGTTGAGACTGAGATCCCCTCACTGGAGATGCTACTGCTTTTTGAAGCTCTGTTCTGGTCTGCTGGTCAACACAGGCTGCTTTTAGCTTTGCTTTTTATTATGACAAGAGGGCAAGTTGAAGCACGTAACAGAAATGTTCATGTTTAAATCACTCTATACTCAGTGTTTGAATGCTTTTATTTTCTGTACAAGCTAAAACCAGTAAATCTGATTAAATCATTATGCTTTATGCATTTGATTTCTGCTTGATACAGACATAATAATTCATTCCACTCTGCAATGTTTTATTGAAACTAGTCTTTAACTTGGATTTTTAAACTTTCAGGTCTTTAAAATTATAGTTTCCTTTTAAATACACATCTACACTTAAAGTAGTTCAAAGTTTAAATTGAAATTAGGTAACTGATAGATGACACAAGGAAGTATATTTTTTTTAAAAAAAGAAGAGGATTTTAAAATGGAGAGCAGAAATTATTTATTTGTTACACCATTTAGTGAAAATGGTTATTCGGTGAGCCTGAGCTGGTCTTCTTCTGACTGAGTGATAGTTTGTGACATTTGGCTGAAGCTCATTTTTAACTGGGGAGCATTTTGAGTCATTGACTGAGAGACGGGGTGCTCCTAAATGTATTTAGTTTCAAACGGCGACTGGGCGTTGACAGTTCTTTCAGCCATATCTGGACGTGGTGACAGCTGATCGGTGTTTAGGGCCTCTCAGAACTCGGAGCTGTCCGGTGCCAGTAAAGTACAGTATGTGGTTCTGAGTGAGATGTTCCCCGATACTTTAAATGTAGGAACTAATTTGGAAATGACAAGTTTCTGATACTATAGAGAAAACTGACATGACTTGACTCACATCATATATTCCTCAAATGCAGCGACATGACGTTCTGTTTTGTCAGACTGTTGGGAGGACATCACATGAATCTGTGCTTCTGGACTTTAATGGCCACACTGAACAGTTTGTTTAAAATCTACTATAACAACTTTAGAAACTCATTCTAGGTTTAAGCATTAAGTAAAAACTGAGTGCACGCTTATTTTAATATTAGACGCTCATAAATGGACTAAAATATTTCCAAAAATGCTTTATTCCCCCTTGTTAGGTTTTCATTTAAAACTCCTCCTGAATTTAGCTTCTTTTAGCTTATTTTGTGTTAAATGTTGTCTTGAACCACATTCTTTCTGGAGGAGGCCACTGTATATGGCACATTTAGGTGGCTGTCGTATTTATGTGCTCCTGTAATCATTTGAGCCTGCAGGCCTTTTCTGCAGTGACTCACCGTGCTCTGGGAGGGAAAAGCTGCAGTGGAAGCGTTTCTGTGCTGTAGTAATTTAACTTGATCTTGGCAGAGGATGCAGCAGGAAACCATCTCAAGAAAGGAATACAAAACGTTATTTTTGTTTGAACGTGCATGTTAATTGTTTTTGTGGAGTAAATTATGTTTTCGTATAAACCAATACTGAATTTTCCTTGATGCTTATCGTTCGTTCTTTGTTTGTTTCTTGCTTCTCCTGTTTTAATTGTCATTTACTTGGATTTTTGCCAATTATTGGATCATTCTGTACTTTCTTTCTGAAGAAACTGTAAAAATCTTAAGTTTAAAATTCCAGAATGTAGACATTTTATTAAAATGTCAAGCTTAGAACCAGGATATTACTCAACCTATAGATTCTCAGTGTTGAAAGTGAAGTTGTTAGAATTGTTAGAATAAAGCCTGTTGAGAATGCCGGTATGTTTTTTTTTTTATAGATTAATGACTTCATTAAGCTCTAAGGGAAATTAGGTTGTCATACCGTTTCCAAGTATTTCACAGAATTACAATAGCAGCATAAAAATAGCAGAAAGCTAAAAGTACAGAATATACTGTAATACAAAAACAAGAAAAGTCATGTTATGTACAGGTACATAAAAAATAATTTGAATATTGTGGAAAAGTTAAAAATTTGTTGTCACTTACTTCAGAAAGTGAAACTCCTGTATTACACATTAAACATTAAGTGAAATAAGCCAAGTATTTGTTTACTGTAAATTTGATGATTATGGCTTACAAATAATGAAAACTCAAAACTCAGTGTGTCAGAAAATTTGAATATTTTGATAAAGTTCCATATTAGACACTCGTGCAGACTATGCACAGATGAATCAAAGACATGGGGACAGATGTCAAGCCACTCCTGAACTAGACCACATCGTATGTGTCTAAAGCTTTTGTCATTCATTTAAGCTAGAAATGCTCTTTACACATTTATTACAGTTAGTACCCATGTTGCACATGTATATACTAAAGTTCTCTGCTTTTTGAAAAACAGAGGCTGTGATTAAAAGTTGATGTATTAAAGAAGAATGTAAATGCCAGCCCATGAAGGAAGTGGTTTTAGGGAAGGGAATGCACAATGAGACAACTAGGGTGAGAAAATCATGTGAATAGGATGAGAGGATATTCTTATGAGAATTATAATCTGTCCTATTGAGTGAAAAATGTGCCCTACATAGTTTCAGTAATGTGATTCTGTGTATCAAGTGTGCTTCTCAAAGTAACTTAAGACACTTGAAGCGCTTGTCTAACAGCAGTCAGAATAAATAAAAACGTGGTCAATGAATGTAAAGGCAGCACCAGATCGCTCTCATCTCATCTGGAAGAACTGACAGTAAATGTAGCATCACGGCGAAACGATGGAGGAAACGCTAAGTGCGAGAGAGGAAGTGAGAAGTACTGCTGAGTGGAGATGTTTTTACTTTAGCTCACTTCCAGACAGTCTGTAAAAACCTTTTAAAGTCATTCTGCAAAGTAGTCTTCTTGTTCACTCTCCATTCTTCTGAGTGGACAGTCCTGATCTGAACAAATCTAATCTTTGTACTACCGGTACTTACAGTAATTCATGTTTGTAAACCTAAACCTGGCACAAAAAGAACTATTGCACATTATTTTAATAAATAAGACTTGTGTATTGCTAGTTTTGTGTCAACTTTGTGCTCTGCCTTGACAGCACTTGCTTATATTTAATGCTATTCTATTTTTCTCTTCCAGTTCCTGATCCTCCACTGATCGACTTGTCCCACAGCAAAGTCTACAATGATGCATCAATCTGCTGGAGGCTGTCTGATGATCACCTGCCTACTGACCACTACGTGCTCGAGTACCGCAAGTGGGTTCAAACACAACTATAGAAGAGTGATTGGGAAGTCAGTGTTCATCTAAATATAAAAAGATATATTTGTTTTCAATTAGGCTTGGGGGCTCAAGCCAGTCCTCATCCCAGGAGGATGGTGAGGAACGTGGAGCCTGGAGGGCCACAGACCGGGTCTATGGGTCCAGCACTGTGGTGCACGACCTGGAGTCAAACGGTCTGTACGCCTTCAGAGTCCAGTGCCGCAGGAACTCCATGCTCAGCCCCTACAGCCCTGAGGTCACCTTCCACACGCCACCTGCACCAGGTAGACCCCAGTCACATGATAAAATGTTCCACACCATGATTCTCCTTCAAATTTGTTCTTTTGATATTCAATATATAGATTGAAAAGTAAAAGAGGTGAGAGAGGAAACAATGTTAAAGGATCAGAAAAAACTAAATTTTCTTTTTAAGCTCAGTCGTTCAAGCTAAATTAAGTGCATTGATTAACTGGAGAGGCAGCCCCTTGTGTTGGGCCCCATTTTGGCTAAAGAGCTAAGCTCCTACTGTCTTTAGATCTCAGAGCACGTGTGAGTGAGCACTGATATATGTGTAAGGATTATCAGATGACTCCTGGTTTAGTTTTTAGATTCAAGTGCTTTTAAGCTCACGTGATGCAGATTATTAAACTCAAGACTGATTGATTTTATTTATTTTTCTGAAACTATTTTAGCTGTTGTCAGAGTGCACGTGAGTTGATGTTCAGTGCTACGGTTTGGAAAAGAAGCTGCACTCTTGTTCTTTGCTTTCATTTATGTCTCAGGAGGAACACGAATGATTATCCCCGTCTGCTTAACTTTAATTTTGCGCCCTGTCCATATGAGAAGGTGTCCTGGTTGTACTTTTTGAAGGAATGCTCTTTTGCTGTAAAGTTTTATTTTAATTTATTTATTTTTTTTATCATGTGCAGTTGGGTTTTCACCCAAGTGTGGGGACTGATTTCATGGTTTACGTAAAGGTTCTTTATGGTCATTCGCATCACGTGGTACATGAGGTGGAACCATGAAACACTTTTTTTTTTTTTTTTTTTTTTTTAAATTTAGCATGTTTTGCAAATCACAACAATTTTCATATTTTGGTTGGTTTGCCTCAGGCTTGAAGTAGGAAATTAAATGCACATTGTTTCCTGAAAATAATCTGTGCATCTTGAGTCTGGTGTTTTAATGATGCATTAAAAATCAGTGGACTTTTTTTAAAAACAATTGTCGTTTAACCATAAAACTGCAGTCAGTTCTACAGAATGCACTCGAGTGTCGCAGACCTGAAAATGTTCTCCATATTTCAGCTTGTTGGGGAGGTATCCATCGCTTTGTCACATAACTGCTGCTAGGAGCACTCCTGCTACTTCCAGTAACATCAAAGCTGTTCACCCCCACAGATGGCTTTACGTTAACATTTTCATGCCCTAGTTGTTTAGACGACTTTTCTTCATCCATGCAAATGAAGTGTCTTACCCAGAGCAGACTTCAGATTGCAGAGATGACTGAGTGAGCAACCAGAATCATATCTGTGAAGATGAGTCCTAGATTATGGTAATAATGGCCTTTCGCCCATGAACTATTAATAGAATGCATACATGATGTATACATGTGAACTGGGGCTCTGGCCATGAGCTGATCTTTTACTGTGTTATAGCGCCCTCCTGTGTCAGTCTGTGCCACTAAATACAAACTCTGAGTCAATTTCCCTTGACATGAACCGTGTGTGCTTCTCTTCATCTGCATCCTTTCGTTCTTGTATCTCCTGCAGCTTTTGGCTTCCTGTTCAGTGACAAGTGTGGCTTCAGTGCAGAGCGTCTCCTTCTGAACAGTAGACGAGACACGGTGGAGAGCGTGGCGGGCATGGCCTTCCTCCTTGCAGCAGAACGAGTGCAGACAGGCAGCTACGTCAGCCTGGATTACATAATCGGGGACACTGGCATCTCTCAGGGAAGGTACGTAAAGACTTGCAGCATTAGCACTTCTTTAAAAATGGGCTCAGTGTGTTTGAGTGGCCGATTTGCTTTAAATTATTATTTTCAGACACTATTGGGCGTTTAAGGTGGAGCCGTCCTCTTATGTGGTTAAAGTTGGAGTGGCGTCTGACACCAAGCTGCTTGAATGGTTTCACAGCCCAAGAGATACCAGCAGCCCGAGGTATGTGCAACACCTGCATGCTAAGGAACCTTTAAAGTATTTTCTACAAGCTGTCTTAGTAAATGCTGAGTCTGTGCATCATACTTGATCCTACTGTGATGCAAAAAAAAAGGCAGTATAAACCCCTAAAGAGCTTACACTCAGACAAAGCCCACCGTTCTCACTGGATCAACTTAAAGCATGTAAAGAAGCACCTTATTTTCACAAATAACGTGTGCTAATTGCAAAAGGCGATAAGCAGCAGGCGGCATTCAGCAATTAAATGGAAAGCAGAATAAACCTTTTTCCTCCCTCTTGAACAAAATTGCCTGGAAAATCTGCTCGTGTGAGAGGAATAGTTAAGTGAGTAATATCTTTCAGGTCCGCTGCACTTTTATGATGTAAATATTAATGTGAAGTCTTGTTCTTTTGTTTGAACGTAATTACTTTGACCCTTTTAGACAGAATCTTCTTAGTCTTTATGAAAATTTGAACACCGTCGACAAATGAAGTTCTGCAGCGTTTAAAAGATGCAGCTCTGAAATGTACTTCTGTCCACACTGATCTATTAACGTGTTTGCGTTCAGCAGGTATGACCATGACAGTGGACACGACAGCGGCAGTGAGGACACATGCTACGACCTCTCCCAGCCTTTCACCCTCCTCACCCTGGGCATGGGCAAACTCTTCATCCCTAAGACGTCTTCCTCCTCCTCCGTCTCCAGCGCCAACGCATCGTCTGGCGACCCAGGGAATCGCATGCTGCCCATGCCGCAGCGTATCGGCGTATGCTTGGATTACGACGCTCAGCGCGTGTACTTCTATGATGCTGACACCATGAGGTGCCTTTACGAGAGGCAGGTGGACTGTTCGGGAACCATGTATCCAGCTTTTGGCCTTATGGGCAGCGGGAAGGTTCAGCTGGAGGAGTTCATCACTGCTAAGAAACTCGTTTTCTGAGGGGAATGGAGGGTGTTGATGCACACAGAGTGAATCTGATTCACCCTTGAAGCATTTCGTTTTCTTGACAGGGTGAAGTTGAATCCAAACCTCTTTTAATATTTTTAAATTTTGACTATGAGGGCCTTTTTTTTTTGCTAGGATAACTGCCCTGTGAGTAGCTTGATGTGTCCACACACACAGGTCTTCAGAGGCTGGTGTAGATCTAAATCAAGCTCTCTGCATACCAAAGTCTCTGTGTTGGACCTGCTTTTAATTTGCAGCTGGATCAGCTGTCGAACTGGCTGCACACCCTGCAGTCACTTTATATCTTTTAACATAGCCCTACACACTTAGACGCTCTCTTTGGCCACATTCATTAGCCTATTAGTAGTTATTTTGTAAATGTGTTTTTGTTGTTTAAAGGTGGCAGCACAGATTTAGATGTAATTAATGGTAAAGAGTCTGAGAGACGGTTAGAGCTACTTTTAAAGCTAGCACCTGTGTGCCTTTTATTTTCCTCATGGAAAAGGATCACTGAGTTACTGACGTTCATTATGACTATATTTACCATTTTACACTTGGATTTATCACTGAAAAACACTACTTTCCATTAGTTTACACAATGAATATAACTTTTGCACAGTAACTTCACTCAAACTATTTTTTTTTTTTTTTTTACCTTAAACGTCAACAAATAGCACATTGATGGTTTTACATTCACGCTCACAAGTTTCCACCCTTTTTTTGCTTTAAAAACTGAATGCTGGATTTAAAAGCCTCTCACTTTTCTTTAGAACTGCAACATTAAACATCACAAACGTGTCCAACTTCACGAACACAATGTCTGTTTTACAGCTGCGTCTCTTAACAGCCTAAGCTTTTTTCACGCTGGTGCTAATTTTAATGCAACACTCGGCCTCACCGCCTTTTGAACAGCTCAAGATCTTTCAGGTTCTGGAGTGCGGTCGCAGCAGCACCTCGGCTGCCTAAACCAAGGTTTTATTTGCAGTGAAGTGTAACTAGTTAACTCCTGTTAGGATAGAAGTTGAACACACTGGACTGGATTCATCTTGAGGACACTACACTTTTTGTATAAACGTGATTTGTGCCTGCACGTGGTAGTTTTTGTTTATACATTTTATGTATATTTTGACTTCTGGAGGGTTAGGGTAATAGTTGTGTGTTTTCTCAGGTTTCTGGCCCAGTTGGCCCAAACTACCTACCTCTATCAGTCAGCCCTGGAAAACCTTAACCACTGTCCCTCTCCTGACAGAAACGGTTTAGTTTTGTTTGCTGTTTTAAAGATTATTTTTCCAATAAACAGTTTTTAAAAACCTTTTTGATTTTTAACATTTCTGTACATATCCTAGAATATAATTTCAGCAAAATAAACCACGTCATAACTGTTTGTGGAGTTAGTTGGTGTTCTGTAAGCAGAACTTGCTCTTTTCAAGGAATTTTTCAAACGGCGTAATTTTTTTTCTCTCATTTGTGACAATAGTTCAGATTCTTTGAAATATAAAATTAGTTTTTACTTTTACAAGGACCAATGTTGTTCTCAGTTTCAAGGTGAAGTGTTAGACTGCTGTGACTGTATATATTTAGTCCGTCAACTGTCTCAGTCCTCGCAGACCTGAACCCACTCATTTTCAGACATCTATGCATTTAAGAATTGGCTGTAAGGGTTCAGTTTTATTTCCACACAGAATGTATTTCTGATAACTGCAGAACTGAATGTTTATTTTGTTTTTAAATTGTATTTTTGGGAGTCAATGTATTTGCATGTAAATAAAGAGAAAATGTCAATAGCATGACGATTAATCTGAACATAATCAATCCTGCTTCTCAGTCTTGAATTTGGTACCAAGTAATGCACAGGCTGATTCAATCTAATCCCAAAATGGCACTTTAGAAATCTGTAGCATGTCTGCAAATGTGTAGCTCTGCAGGTGTGTTTAATCATTGTGTTTGTGCAATACTATTAAATAAACTGTTGGTCAGAGGAGAGAAATCCTTTAATGACAATTTGCACTGTTGACAGTTTAAAGGCTGCGTTCTGATTTTAAAGGGATTTTATTTAATTTTTAGCTGGAAGGGAATGTTAAATAATCAGTACATGGCTTACTCCCTTCACAATAATTCCAAATTGGCCACAACTCCTTCGTCTCTGTGTGTTTTCTGCTGAGGATTTGGTGTGATGTGTTAAGTGGCGGGTTTCTCTGTAAACATGTATAAATGATGTTTTGTTCTCCGGATCCAGCACATGTCTTTCTTCTGTGCTGTGCAGGGTCTTCAACAAATAAAACCGTACCAAATAAAATGTCTTATCTTTTTATATACATAAAACTGCATGTTTAATTTGTGCTATTAATATTGTGAAACAGTTTATTTTCAGTGTAGAAAGGTATGAAATGACTTTAGCAATCTTCAGGGTTGGATGAACACGATAAAAGTAAAGTATCTTAAAACCAGCATTTCTAGGCAATTTGCTTGTTCCTTCCCCAAAAAGATAAATGTGATTACATTTTTTTTTTTTAATAAATGCTGAGTGCTTCACAAGTTCAGAAAAAAAATCTTAAGTTGCTCTTATAGCAACCCTATGTATCACAACTTTGATTATGAAACACTGATAAAACTACAAGCGTGCAAAAGTGATAAAGTGCAAAATATTTGTCAGAGATTGCATCATTTGTAAGAAATCTGTCAGCCTCAAAAGCAATAAGTACTCAAGCGCTGATCAATTCCTTAAATATGATAGGAAAAAGTTAAAAATAAACATCTGAAGTCTTGTTCAACTTAATTATTAATTGTCTTTGATGTATGCAATTAAACCCTTGTTAATGATTATTACAAGTGTACTATAAATACTGTACTATAAATCAGTAGTAAATATTTGTATTTATTCGTTGAGACACCCCCGGCACACACACATCCATGTATTGGCATCAAACTGAGGACATTGTATTGACTTCCATTCATTTTTGTTACTGTATTTATGCCTAACGCAGACATTTTCCCTAAACTTAACCATTATTGGTCTATAGCTAACTCTAACCTGAACCAAAACTTAATTCACACCATACCTCTAAACCTAACTAGTAAAGCACAGGAGAGCTGCAAATAAAGTGAGGACCTTGAAGTGGTCCTCACTTTACATCAAAGACCTCACTTTGATAGTAACTATGGCACAAATGGTCCTCACGCTGTAGTAAAAAGTCCACACACACAAACAGAATTAATATAAATTAAAATAACTTGGGTTTTAAAATTGCTTTTCCTTTATGCATCAGAAAAGGCGATGTTCAGACTATTTTAAAGCTTTTGCTTTAATTTAAACACTGTTTATAGTTTGACATTAATGTTTTATTCATATTTAAGCCTTTTTTTTTTTTAGCGTTATTTGTTGCTGGTTTCCAAAAACAAAGTAAATGTGTTTGTAGTCCTGACATTCATCATCAGATATTGTTGGTCAAGAGCTCAAAAGTCTTGATTTTACGCAGAGAATGAATAAAACATTTCCACCTGCTGAAGGATGCTGAGATGAAGCACAGAGGAGGAGGAGGAAGAGGAGGAAACGTCAATCCGTACACGCTCCCAGGCTCTATTTTTAAGGCAGGACGTTGTAAAATATAATGAAACCCCCACTTTCTGTATTTAAGAAATGGTTCTTTCCTCATATGTTAGAAATGTGAACATAAAGATATTTAATGGCAAGTGTACTAACATATTTTTTAAACGTCATCACAAATTAGTTGTTATTTAAATGAACCATGTTTAGGTTATTTAAAAAATCCTAAAAAGTTTTTTGTAACACTTAATGACTGGACATGCATTGTGATAATCTTAGTCCAGTTCTTGTTTATTAAATGGAAAACATTAAATAGAGGGGCACTCTTTCTGTTTACACATATCAGACATCTGAAAGAATATTTTTCCCAGGGCTTTTCCCATTCTTGTGCACATCATCAACAATAATGAACAAACTGAACCACATCAATGATAAAGGATAATAATTTCTAGAATAACTGGTTAGAAAAGTAGTAAAACAATAACGAATAATCTGAATTAATCAGTCAAGATCAGTTCTCTTTTATTCAAGGCAAAATTAATTATTTGAGCAGGAATTATTTAGGTTTTAAATATAAGCACAAATTTAGGCAACATTTATAAATAGTTTTCACTTCAATTTTGTTTAGTTAAGTTATTTAGTGTGACCAGAACAAGTCATTTATTATCACTGCAAGCCAAAAAAAAATAATAATAAAAAAAATTATCAAGTCAGCATAATCAGATCCACATACATTCATGTCACCAGGTCTCAGCTCCAGTAGATTGAGGGCACTGGTTCACTCATCTCTGAGGGTTTTTTCTGGGGTTTTATTGGTGGGTCAGACCTTGATACACCACGAGGAGAGGACTCGCCAGGCCAGGCACTGCCCAAGGTCGATGAAAGTCACTGTAACAGCTTCAGGGCTCGTGAGGATGACAGCTGATGAGAAGGTGTGTGGACAATCAGTGGCCTTCAGCCGGCTTACACTTTAAGCTGAAAACGTGACTCTCGCAGTGAGAACAACAATGTTTCATCTTTGGTAGTAATTTGAGACTTCTTCCCTTGAACATCAGACAGCCTGTCTGTTTTTACATCCCTTCTTAAAACTTTTCTCTTTTCCCTGGCCTTTGACACCATCTGTAATATTGACTTTTACTTATTTTAATTGTTCTTTATTATCTGATTGTATGATTGTTGTATTGTGTGTACAGCCCTTTGGTCCTGTGGGTGTTTAAAGTGCTCCATAAATAAAGCTGGCTGGCAAACAAAACTTGTAACTGAGCAAACATGTTTCTTTGATCAGGAATGAACGAGACGGACATCAGACGAACACATCAGGATGGGGAAAACAGACGAACTGCAAGTGTCACATAAAGAAACTTTGTGTGAACGCTCAGCTCTCTGAAGTGATTTGGTGAAATATTAAATATTATAACTCCCCTCTCAAGTAAACAGATTCCAGCTCAGAAGCACTAGCAGACAAGTACGTTAAACACATGATAATAGTTCACATGGTTTCATTATAATGACAGCAAACAATAATCGGCATCATTCATGTTCACACTTGTCATAATCAAATAAAACCAACTTCGTTATTAATGATTTTGTTTTTTCTTTCTTAAAAGCATAAAGGAAAAGAGTAAACGTTAACATTATTCAGACTGTAGCTCACTGTGTGTCCAAGGACAACTGACAAAATGGCTGAACTCTGTCATTT
This sequence comes from Hypsolebias coamazonicus, assembly GCA_032273985.1. Classification (NCBI taxonomy): domain Eukaryota; kingdom Metazoa; phylum Chordata; class Actinopteri; order Cyprinodontiformes; family Rivulidae; genus Hypsolebias; species Hypsolebias coamazonicus. The sequence goes on from JAVCKU010000002.1 coordinate 5,813,535, forward strand.
TACAAATACAGAGATAAAATTAGCTGTGACAGTAGTAGCTGCTGTCTATCTGGAGTGTTGCTGCCGTAACAAAGTTTACAAGCTTGATCAAAACAGCTCAACGACAATCTTAGTTTAAAACGTTAGCACGAAAGGTGGCGATTGATTCTTTCAAGAAATGCTTTAAATAATTAATTAACCATTTTTTTTAATTTTCAAATTTAAATCTGAAATAGCCTGTTTTTATTTGGATATCTAATTAAAAACAAAGGAACAAGCAGTAACATCTGCATTTATAATGCAAGTTTCTTGAAGTAAGAATTATTTAAAATATATTAACAGTGTTTATTCTCTATAGGAAGAATGTTCTTGTGAACATCTGAAGCTGAAAGCCCAATACACATTGAATATGAAAAGTGACGTCATTCCTCTTAGAAAGAACGTTTCACGCATTAGCTTTAAAGAGACAGTCTAATGATTAAATGGTAATTCGGTTTGCCATAAATTTCGTGGTCCGTGGCAGCAACACGGAAGGAGGAAAGACGCTCCACGTCACTGAGGTGTAATACCAGCGGCAGTGCCTCACAAGGTGCCACCTTAATACAATATAACTATCACTGTACGACCCCAGTCGTCCTCATGTCAATAATAACACATAAAGGCACAAGGTGAATACATTTCCGGTCGTGTCTTCGCTGAAAGGCCTCGGTTGAGACTCGGGGACGGCGCTGAAGGTAACGTTAATCTGTGTTTGTCCCACTACCTGCTAGCTTGACCGCCTGAACCAGCGGGCTGTCGGTGCCTGCTTTCTACCATGTTTCCCCCTTAAACCCGACGGGCATTGCAGCTCAAAATGATGATGGAAATAGTAAAATGTCTTTGGGAAGGTTAGCTCCAGAGAGTGGAGGTTGATGAGTTAGCTAGCTAGCCGGGATTTAAGGTCGGCGGGCTTCAAAGCGTTGTTGACGTTTTCGGTTTGACAGTTGAAGCACCCCTCTGGTTGTTGTTGCTGCTGCTGCTAGTGCTGCTGCTCTGATTCAACGCTGTAGTTTACCTAATGCAAAATGTGTAGTAAGCTAGCTAGATATGACTGAGTTGTGGAAAGATTATAATAACAGACAACTATTATTGAATAGTAGCCATATTTGTGATTTTGTTGCAGTCTGGGGAAAGGCGTATACAACTATTACAAGGCCTATTTTTACTTTACAGAAAAGAGCTATTAGGATTATTGTAAGAAAACATTATTGTCATCCAACAACGTCATTATTTTTTCAATTGAAATTATTAAAGTTCCAAGATTTGGTAAATTACATTATTTTAATATTAATGTATAAAGCAAACAAAACAAAAAAAAAAGCATTACCTTTGAATATTCAGAAGTATTTTGTTAAAAGACAGAGTTGTTATAATCTAAAGGGAACTGATGCATTTGTAAAACCACAACACAGAATCAGTTTGAAAGGACGGTCTACCACAATCCAAGGAATTAGATTGTGGAATGACCTGGGATATGATGTGAAAAGAGCAATGTCAATGTTAATGTTTAAGAAACTGATCAAAAATGAACTGTTAAAGAACTATATATGAAGTGGTTGTAAATGTAATGTCTTGAATTTGTAAAAGTTGATTAGTTATTAATTTTGTTTTGTTACTTATAGATAATTGTTTGAATTGATTGTTTTTTTTTTTAAGGGCCAGATATAATAAGATTTTTTCCTTCTTTCTGCCACCTTTCATTTTATATTTAGTTTTTTTTTTTAATTTGAATAATTTTTTATTTTTATATATTTATTTTATAAAATTAATAAAATAAATAAAATAAAAAAAAAAAAAAAAAAAAAAAAAACAATACTTAAAAGCCCATTAGGCCATTTTGAGTTCCTCGTTGTGCCTTTTTGGGCTAACACTCCTGCTTGTTTCCTAGCCCTAGTTTAATATGTCCTAAGAGATTTTCTGAATATCTTTGTGTTTGTGTATCTGGACGATATCTTCATCTATTTTAAACATGAACACTCTGGGGAAAACAGGGAAGTCCAGACATCTCTTTCCACAGCCACCACTTCCAGCAATTCTGGGAGGATTCCAAGGTTTTCCCATGCCAACCAAGAGACATAGTCTCTCCAGCATGTCCTGGGCCTTCTTCGAGGTCTGCTCCCAGTCAGACATGCCCGAAACATCTCCCTAGGGAGGCGTCCAGGGGGCATCCTTACCAGATACCCAAACAACCTCAACTGGCTCCTCTTAATGTGGAGGAACAGCGGTTCTACTCTGAATCTCTCCCGGATAACCAAACTTCTCACCCTATCTTTAAGGGAGAGCCCAGCTACCCTACGGAGGAAACTCATTTCAACCACCTGTGTCCATGATCTCATTCTTTGGTCACTACCCACAGCTCGTGATCATAGTTGAGGGGAGGAATACAGACCAGAGAGTTTTCCCTTACAGTTCAGCTCTCTCTTCACCACAACGGACCGGTACAGAGTATGCAACACTGCAGACATTGCACCAATCCATCTGTCAATCTCATGCCACATTCTTCCCTCACTCGTGAATAAAACCCCAAGATACTTGCACTCCTTCACTTGAGGAAGAACCTCACCCACGATCTGTAGAGAGCAATCCACCCTTTTCCGGTTGATGACCATGGCCTCAGATTTGGAAGTGCTGATTCTCATCCTAGCAGCTTCGCACTTGCTGCGAACCGCTCCAGTGAGAGCTGAAGATCATGGCACGATGAAGCTAACAGGACCACATCATCTGCAAAAAACAGAGATGGAATCCTGAGGCCACCATCCACAGACTGCACTGAGAAATTCTGTCCATAAAAGTTATGAACAGAATCAGTGACAAAGGGCAGCCCTCGCAGAGTCCAACTCACATCATGAATGGTCCGATTTACTGCCTGCAATTTGAACCAAGCTTTCACACCACTTGTATAGTGACCGAGCAGCCTATAGCAGCAGGCCCCCAATCCAGTATTCACAGAGCACTCCCCACAGTGTACCCTGAGGAACACAGTTGAATGCCTTCTCCAAGTCCACAAAACACATGTAGACTGGCTTGGAAAACTCCCATGACCCCTCGAGGACGGGTAAAGAGCTGATCCAGTGTTCCACGGCCAGGACGGAACCCAACTCAAAATAAAATTTTAAATAGTCATCTAAATTCAATATTTTGATTTCAGGCTTGTAAGAGTAGCACTTGCTACAGCTCCAAGATGGCCACCAATTACACTCAGCTGACGGTCATCCACCTGACGAGCTCCAACCCTACTTAATGTTGCAGTCAAGTTCTACTCTTCGCTGGAGCATTGATTCCTATTCATGGTATTTATGCTTCCAGCCAGTCTTACGTTGAATACAAGAGATACTTACTTTGTCTTTGTTGTGTCTACAGTCCTCCCGTCGATTCTTGGTTTGGTCACAGTT
>JAVCKU010000002.1:5949597-5961572 GCA_032273985.1 Hypsolebias coamazonicus
AAGACACAATGATCAGTCAGAGAGATTCAAGTTAAAAGTATTACCAACATTTATTAAAGCTTTCAGCTGAAAGGAGACGCTCTTACCCCACACCACATAGATACAGCAAAAACCCAAGACGTGTCTGACTGGAGTTTCAGCTCCTTCTGCATTTAAGTGCAAAGCTCCACCCAGAGACTTGTCACAACATTCTGTCAGTTTTTTGTTGTCTAAACTAGTTGAAACTGATGTTTACATCCTGGAAGCCTATAAATGGAGTTGTTTTTTCCCTCTTATTCCATTCCAGTCAATGGTAATCTTGTCATCAGTGTTAGACACACACCAGTGGCTCCCACGTAGTTCTTGTCCCGTACTTAATAAACTTCAATTCTTCCTCTCACAGAGTCAGTACAGTTCATACATAAAGAAACAGGCACATGTAGATAAAAACAAATACAGATAAGAACAGATACAGTACAGAAGCCTCACCCACAGCAATAATATAACACAAATGGTAAGAGCGTCTTTACACAGCCAAAACTTGCTGATCACATGATTAAGGAAGACCATCAGCCTAACAATGGATCATTAGCACCCTGATGGTTACTTGTTATTCATAGAGGGCTGAGTGACACTAGCAATAACAGCATTGTAAAAGGGGGACACTTGAACACAGAGGCCTCCACCTCTGTTTAATGATGGACGGTTTCTTTTCACAAAGATGGCCTCCTTTATTCCTCTGCCAAACAATCGTTCTTCTCGATCATGCATGTGAACATCTTCATCCCTGAAAGAGAGACCGCTGGCCTGGAGATGAGTGTAGACCACAGAGTCCTGGCCTGATGTTGTTGCTCTTTTGTGCTGGTCCATTCTTTTGGCCAGTGGCTGTTTAGTTTCCCCAATGTAAGACTGATCACAGCCCTCCTGACACTGAACAGCATACACAATATTGCTCTGTTTGTGCCGGGGGACTGGATCTTTGGGATGAACCAGTCTTGGCCGTAATGTATTTTGGGGTTTGAAAGCCACTAGAATATCACATTTAGAAAATAAATGTCTCTGTTTCTCTGGAACTCCCTCAACGTGCAGAAAGACCACTGGTCTAAGTCTGGGTTTGGGGTCCCTTCTTCTCCCTCGCTGGCTGGAGTTCTGTTAGGGTTTCTTCTCTGCATTCAGGAAGGCCCAATTAGGATAGCAACTTTGCTCTAGAGCCTGTCTTGTGTGGGATTTCTCCTTCTGTCTGGCTTCTGAGTTAGTGGAGACGCTGTCCGCTCTGTGGTACAGAGTCCTGATGACTCCTAACTTGTGCTCCAGCAGGTGATGGGAGTCAAACCGCAAGTACTGATCTGTGTGGGTTGGTTTGCGGTACACATCAGTTTTATTTGTGGGACATTAGAAGACCTTTGGGAAAAAAAGATGTTTACTGCAAACCCATGTGAAACCTAAGTGAACTATAATGTATATATAAAGTTGTGCATAGAAAGGGCCATTGTTATATTGCATGTAATCAATTGGATGACTACATCACACCAACTTTCTCCTGAAAGCCTCAATACAGTGTTTCTTTTTATATTAATTTGCATACCTGAGCACACAGAAATACAACAGACGCACACTGGCATCATGTTGCACACACACACATGCCATGAATGTGTATACAATTACACAGACACATGCTCATAGATATGCACACTGCAGACCAGAAAAACACACACACGGCCATTGTGTTAGAAAATGTCAAATCCGCTCACTTTTCCCTGGAGGTTCAGTGTCAGATGAGATTGTGTTTCTTTACTGAACACTGCACAGTCGGCCCCAGTGTGATTTTGGTTGTATGTGTGTGAGATTGAGAGTTAGAGAGAGAAGAGGGCCAGTGATGAGATATGTTGCATAAGGGGGTGCAGTGGTGTGTGAAAGAGAACAGGTGGCTCCATTTTCTGCCATCTAGCTTTATGTGCCATCTTCCCTATTGTGTTCAAGTGTGTGTATGTGTGATAGGGAGTGAGAGCCCGTTGCTTTGTGAGCAGGGATTCGTTCATACCTCGAGCACATAATACATACACATGCTACCTTGTCCTGGTTCTATGAGTCTGTGTGTGTGTTGGCTCTTTAGAGAGCAGGGTTCCGGTTGGTTTAGAAACAATTAGATGAAGCTGCAAAAGCCCAAAGAGATCGTTCTCCAAATGTCATCCAATTAACAATCTATACCGAACATGGAGCAGGACTCTCTCATGTTTCCTGTCTCTCCATTTGTCTCTGTCTGGCTGCATTTTCTCTAGAGACATGTTCAGTGACTAATATTTGAAAAATGGCAGGCTTCATCACAGGCTTACTCAGAAACAAAGGATCAAAGTGAGTTGTTCACTTGCTCTCAGTTAAGTTGCTCTTTTTAAATTAGCTTTTGTCTTTCTTTTTTAGATCAACCATCCAGGCCGGTGGTTAGGACCAGGCAGCAGCAGCCTGGCTCTAAGGGACCGAAGGGTGGTGCGGGGCTTGGGGGCAGCACTCGGAGGGGACCTCGCTAACCAGCACCACCCCTATCACTGTCTGCCTCTGCATGGTCGAGCTTCTGAGTGCCACACTGCCAGAGAAGAGCGCCACCACCTGAGGGTCATGGGTCAATCTGCAGCCCGTATCGTTCCTTTGAACATGGCTTCATTCTCTGCTCAGCCAGCGCCCACCCCACCTGCACAGGTTCAAGTTTCACACCCGAACCTCAGTTCAAATCAATGCCCAGATTCTAGCTTGGATTCAGTTCACACCCCTCCTGTATCCAAGCAGCCTGAGGGGGTGTCCTCCTCCTCTGAGTCTCTTACTCCAGGAGGAGGAAAGAGAGGAGGTGGAGATCACCGTCCACCATGTCTTATCCCTCGTGCAATCGGAGCCAGCGCCTCTTCGAGCCTCCACAGCCTTGCCAGCAGGGGGAGCCCTTCTCGAAACAACTCATCCTCAGAGCAAACCTCACCTACACCTACTTCTTCCTCAGCCTCCTCCTCTACCTCATCAACAACCTCTTCATTCACCGGCCGATTAGGGCAGCCACCTCGAGGTCCTCTGTCCCTACATAGCTACAGTCGTAAAAACGTCTTCCTGCAGCATTCTCTACATACTGCTGAGCTGCAAGCTCTCACCCAGAGAGACACTTAAGACACACAATCATTATCATTCCAATCATAAGCAGACATATCATCAAGCTGAGGACAAGTGAGAGTTCAAAGAGAAACTGCTGCTTTTTCTGATAAACTCACCCCTTCATGCGCTTACAATCACTTTTTGCAATCCAGACCATGCCTTTATCCACACGTTGCTCAAACATTTGTTGGCTTTTCCTCTCACTCATATGCAAGTTCACACACACAGGCACACACACACACAAACGCACATATCAGACTGTGAGATTGCAAAAAGGCACTCACCCGTCTATCATAGCTCCCACGTTGTGTCATGCTGACAGTTCAGATGAGCTTACGCCCACAGACACACAAACTGCACACACACTCACAGACATTTCTCTGTACACACAAACACAAATGCCATCACCCACATTTGAATGCACACTTTGACACAAAGACATCGTCTGTGATATCTCTGCTTCACCATCTGCACTAATAACTTGGTGATAAAACTGAATGAATAGATGAGGTGTCTGCATTGTTAAAAACACATTTTTTTATCTATTATTTCTCAACTTGAACACCAAAATCCATCCTCTGTTCAAGGAATTTTAGGACTGATTGCTGTTTCTGTTTGAGGTAATACATTCTCAGCTCGCCAAATCCTGCATCAGATCATGTCCTCCCTCCACTGAGGTCCAGAAAAAGAGATATTTCAGTGAAGATCCCCAGTTACAATCCTTCTCCTGCATGCTTTTTAGGATTTGTGGGAAAAAACACTCAAGCATTTTGTACTCTTTCTATCACAAAGTTACATAAATAGTTTTCATCTCATTGTTTCAAGAAGGGAATGAAATGCCACAACTTTTAAGACTTGTTTATATTTAAAAAAACTCTGTATGAACAATCTGATGTATTCCAACAAAGTTAAGTCAGGTCTTCTTGATGGATCATCTTTCATCCAAAACACTTCATCAGTCCGAGGAGCCACAACAAACTCGGTCCTATAAATAGCACCTTCTTAGTGGGTCAGCAAGTTTGATAGTGCTAAGATGGTTTCTGGAGTTCCCCCCCTCCAACTCGTCTAAGGCAGAAATAGCCAAAGTGGTTCCAAAACATCTGATGTATTCTTTACTTAAAACTGGATTAAAAAAATTTTTTTTTTTTTTACTGTACAAATACCAGGTAGAACAATTTAACTGACAATATACTCTGATTCAACTGTGACGTTATGTATAGTTTCATTCTAAAACAGGATAAATACCACAACAGTCTGACTTTAAACCAAACAGTTATTAGATTTGGCACAATTTGTTTCAAAGGTCTATCCATTTTAGTGTTCAGATAGCAAAAAAAAATATGTGTAGTATTACAATACGCAAACAATAGACAAGAATCACACAGAGTCTTTTACCTGATCGAATACTAACATGAAAGCAACAGAAACCATTAGTTTACACGCTGCTCTTAATCCCTATTTGCACGGGATTAGTTTTACCTAGGGACCACATGCAATTTGTAATAATTACGGATATTGTCTGTGTTGTTAATCCCATGCAAATCGACCATGTCGGTATTTTGTTAAATTAAAATTCCCCTTCAAATCACCTACTATATTTTGCTGAACTCCGAGGTCCTGTGATAATGCTAATCCAATACGAATAGGCATTTATGTGATTTGGACAGAAATGGGCCGAATCCGATATGTAATGAGGCATTTTTTTGTTTTTGTTTAAGCAAAATCATTTGGAAAAATATAGAAAAAGGCTATTTTAAATGAACATGGTGCTTGCTTCGGCTTTTGTAGATGCTGCTGCTTTCTTCTTCTTCACTGCAGATGACAGCATGTGTGGAGACTTGCACAGCCGGTGATCAGCTGATCGTCCGTCCGTCCGTCCGTCCATCCATCCATCCATCCATCCATTATATTTACCCCCCTTATTCCTTTTCGGGTAGCGGGAGTCACTGGTGCCCATGTTCAGCCATCACTGTGCAGGAGGTGGGGTTCACCCTGGACAGGTCACAAGTCCATTTCAACCGGCGGGTCAGCGGACATGTGTGGCCAGTGACAGGTTGTCCATTTGAGCTTAGCGCAACTTTTTTTTAACTTCTTTAAACCTGCCAGTCAGACCTGCCTCCTCCTCTATAAGTAGATTAACACAATTTTATATTGTGAATTCTTATTTAGTTTTATTTGTGCTGTATGATTCGTAAAACCGCATCAAAGCCTGAGACCGGCCCGGCCCACACATTAAGCACATTATTATGGACCGGCCCAGTCCTGGGTCGGGCTGGGCCAGGTTCGGGTTAGAAATCACAGTTCTTATACGCAGCACGTTAACATCATATCTGGAACATGTCTGTAAATTTCAGCTGAACCTCAGGCTTTGGTTTTCTGTGCAAATGTTCCACATAAAAAGCAGATGTCGGGGAGTAATTTTATTTATTACGTGGTCCCTAGATAAAACTAATCCCATGCAAATAGGGCTTTAGTTTATTTTTTTTAACTGCATTGACAGAATATTTTCTACTTTCTGCTGTGTCGTTAAAGCTTTAACCTAACGGTGTCTCATTCAGACAACACTACTCATTTTTTGTCTTTCAATACTGAACCAAATACTGTTTGAGTTCAGTTCCAATGACTGCTATAACCTGCTCCGCTTATCAGTTTTATAGCTTAAAAACAATCTTTTTCTCTCTTATTTTTTTACATCTGGACTGTGTAACAACCTGTTTAGTGAGCTGCTGTTGAATATATTTCCTGCAAACTGACAAGGCCATCGAACAGATACAGAACGTTCCCCCTTCAGCTCAGAGCTAAATGGATCCCACAATGTCAACCGGGAACTTGTAGTCGTCGAATAGTTCACAGCTCCTGGCATCTACAAACCATGTGAGATGTTGGAGAGGTTGTTGACCTTGTCTGACTCTAAATAGCACCAGGCTTGAGGGGAGTTGTGTAAATTACGTGTGCGCTGTAATGCACACTTCATGAGGGAAAAACCTGGTGGAGGTGAAAGGAAAAGAAGCCTGAAGGGCAGCGGCTTTGTTCTGAGCGTTGGCAGCTCCAGCTCTCCTCATGCTCTGGTTTTCTCAGACCTCGTTGTCCTTCTTTTTGATTCTAATCATTACCTCTGTTCCCTCACACTCTACTTCATTTTTACATGTTTTTTAATGTAGTTTGTCTTTTCGGTACACCATGTTTCCTACAGCATCCACACATTTGCTGCTTCCTTTTCCACCCATCACCTGCCCTCCTTTGGTTCTGTTCAGGTCTTTAGTTCTTTCTGTTCCTTCTGCTGAGCCACAGCTTGGATCTGTCATAAACTCTGCTGCAGTGACGCCTCGTTTCGGTGCATTGGGACCTACACTGCTGCTGATTTTCATTCCAGCTTTTTAATCAGTGAGTAATTTTAGATTGGATAAACGCAGTTCTGTACCTGAGCAGAACACGCAGGCAGCAGCAGAGTCGCTCCTTCCACATCTGCACTCTGCTGTATTTGTTTACAGGTGGTCCTGCTCTGTTGCAGTTTGACCTCTTTAGTTTTTACATCCCTAATTCAAACCTGGATTTGAATGTTGTTGACACCGTGGGAAATGTAAAGAGTATTTAACTGCCCACACAGGTTTTATTTTTGCTCGGTGTTTAAAGCAGCTGTGCTCGTTTCAGCTGCTCTGAGGAGCACACGGCAGAGGGAGGCAGCTGCTTATGTCACATGCCATGAAAGAAAGAGGCCACATCTGAGATTGTAGTTCAAATGTGGCCTTGAGGTCTCTCACAAAGTAATTTTTTTTTTCTTTTCAAACTGAAAGGATAAACTTATAGTGAGTTTCACTGCTCGGGGACAAGTTTCTTCAAAAATAAATACACCTCAAGAATCTCAAATTTTTATTTTTTATTTTATTTTTTGCTGCATGTTGTGCATTGAAGACACTACATTTCTTGGAAAATTATTTATTTTTACATTTGATTTTTTTTTTTTGCCTTATTTATGTTTATTGTCAGGAATAGTTTCCTAAAGTTGCTAGCACTCGCAGGTAATTATATTAGTCATGGTAAATATGGAAATGAAAATAATGATAATCATCTTGTTCAGTTCTATGTAAAGAAAAAAAGATGTTTTATTCCTTTAATTTTATATTTGTATTTTTATTTCTTTTTAAGTAACTGTAATTATAAAATATATTTGAGCATAAATTATTGATTTAAATATAGTTTTTATTTGTGTTTGTGTAAATGACTGTATGATGGCTCAAAAAATGTTTTGCTTGTATGCAGGAAGTTAAAACATCAGAAATGGAAACTTTTTTTAAAGCATTTGGAGGTCTGACTTATAGCCAAAGAGTTTCAGGCCTTAGTGGTACAAAAGAAAACAAAATCACTATTTTTATTGAATCTTTCTGCTTATTCTCATGTATAAATGTCAGCTCACTCACTCACTCATGAGTGTGCTGATTCTGTTTTCTCTTTAAAATCCAACTTTTTACTCTTTCTGTTCCTGCTTGAGATTACTAAGACAGCCATCACACTGCGGTTTCCTTTGGATCCTAAAAGTGGACGATGGTCTAATAAAGCTGCTTTTTGCTGTTCCGGGTTGATATTTATGTATTTCTTTAATATAAACTACTAGTTAACCTTTGTTGTTGTGATCCATCCACAGAATGCAAAGTTTCTTCTTGTTCTTTTTTCTTTAGCTGAACTGGTTTAATCAAATCTATGACAAAAAAAGTGTTTAGCCAAAATATTTCTGTTCACTTCCTGTCCAGCTCCATTTTTAAATCATGTTTGTTCACACGACAAATGTTTTATTAAAATATTTTGTTCTCTGTGTTGTTATATGTAATATTTAATACAAATAAAATGGATGAAAACAGCAAACGCTTTTTTCCCCTGGCATTTCTTTGAAACATTTTGATTCCATTTATATTATGTGTGTCTGTAGACTGTTGGGATGCTCCAAAGCAGGCTTTTATTTAAAGGTGCACGTTAAAAACAAACTGCTTGCCTGTCTCAGAATAAATACATTTCACTGTACAACTCTGTAAAAAAAAATAAAAAAATCAAAGATTAAAAGTAGAACATGCATCAATTAACTAATTTTAGTGGCCATCAGTCTAAAATAGGGTTCTCAAACTTTTTGGGTTCAGGGATCACTTACAAGGGAGAAAACATTTCAGGGACCCATCATAACCCTCATGTTTATTAAATACAGTAATTTTCTTCAATTTGTCTCAAATGCAATGGAAATATTTGTGTAACATAAATACTTGAGACCTGTTCTTTAGTCTTTTTTCTTTCTTTACAATTTTTATACTTTTAAACATGGTATTTTTCATTCAAGACACAATGAGCTAAATGAATTTCAACTTCCAAAAATTAGTTTTGAGAAAATTAACAGCATCAAAAACCACTTTAACACTTTACCTATTCACTTAATTCTAGAATTGTGCTGCTCAAGGTGGCTTCATGTTGGAGTAGCTCTGTTACATTATTGCTTTTGTAGGGGAACACCTCACCTCAGAAAGAGTTCACCTCACCTTGACAAACATCATTCCTATGTTTTGTGTTTGAAACTGTGAAAATAAGATTAATCTATTCTCTTGCGAATTCACAGAAATATTTCACAAATGTTCTTTGTCTCAGCTCACAAACTTCCTAAGTTGACACTAATGTAATAAAAAAACTTGTGTTAACCTCACTAACCCAGTATGAACTCATTTCCCATGAAACAGAGAGATAGTTTTAATGAGAGCTAACCTTGGAGTCTCTAACATCCAAAGTTGCTACGTTTGATATCTTCCCTTATCGAAAAGGAGTACTTTTCTTAGACTTGCTCCCATGGGAAGATGGTACAATAAAGAGTCCATTGTATGTTTTAATGACATTCCCTTTCCAGGACATGGACAGTCAACAGCAACACCTCTGTTAAAACATTGCATGTTTTAAGTTTAACTAGATGTCATATTTTGAATGTTTATTCATGAAAAATGTGTTTTTAGTAATGTTTCTTTAAGATGATTTGTCTTATTTTCTGTTTTAAAAGGAAACTTTTAGGGCAGAAAAAGGACTTTAGATTTATTTTAATGAGGCCCTTATGAAAAACAAGGCAATAGTTAGAACCACCTCTTCCCGAGGTAGACCAATCCTATCTGTTCCAGCACACCCAGTAAGTTTCACTTTTAAGAAAAACTCCAAAACTTAACACTTGACCTCAGAGAAAAAAGAACCTTCAGCAGACGACTTTCGAGCAAACTTCGAGAAAGACGCATCCTCCTAGAGAGACATCCCAGGGATAAGAGAGAATTAAGAGAGAAGCATCTTCTGAAGATGTCTCAAGAGAATCGAGAGATGGGACGGAAAGATACAGAACCCGGCACCTAACCAGAACCAGAACTGAGCTGGCATTGATCACAGCCAGCCACCTTCCCAGCGTGAACTGTGAATAATTAATCCAGAACAGTTAACCATCGGAACCAGGTCCAGAGGGAGGATTACAGTCTTCCATAGCCAAGGCAACTCGGGAGATTTCTCATCTTATGAGCTACCATATGCACCGACCAGCCTGGTACCTCCAGAGGCTGTTCAAACTGGACAACTCTCATGGTTTCATCTGTTTCCTGGTGACCCTACATCACAATAAACTTATTAGACAAACCTAGCTCACCTTAGGAAGATTTAACCACTTTACAAGCATAAACCAGACTTAAGTCTGCCTTATAACATTTCAGCAATTTTAAAAAACAAGTAGATCTTTGATTCAACATCATTTGATATTCAGTTAATTAACTTTTGTCATGCATAATTTTCACCATATATATCACTGATTATAATTTTTATAATAAAATACATAAAATCAACTGAATTTGTGATTATTTTTGGCTTATCTGTGTAAATTTATTTGGTGCCCTTTAAACACAAGAAAACAATGCATTCAATTTACATTATTTTAGCGTAAATACAGGTAGAGATTGATTTTCCTCTCCAAGAGAGAGGTGGTGCCCAAACAACGAGGTTATTTGCATAATACAGTACATGCATATTTTATGAGCTTAACTCACACCTGATAATTACCATATTGCTACACTTTTGAAAACTTCATTTCCTCTTTGTAAATTGCTTTTTTTATTACTCTTTCCTCTAATGTCAGATGCTGTGCAGCTGGAATGATTTTTACTGAAAACTCTTTACTTTTGGACATTTGTTATGATGCGTAAACATAACAAGGTGTTTTTTTTTTTTATTTATTCTTTTTAATAAATGGGACCGGCTGGAAGCATGAAGTGCTCAAATCACCTACAGCCCCAAATACCAAATGAGTTGAAAAGGAGGCGCCATGGATGCAGAGCAGGAGCGAAGAAGAGAGAGAGAGAAGAAGGAAGTTCAAACCATTTCTTCCATCAATCATGATGGGCAATGTGAGATTGCTGGGAAACAAGTTGGATGAACTTTAAGCACTAACAAGGACCCATCCAGAATATCGGGAATGCAGTGTTATGCGTTTCACTGCGACATGGCTGCAGGATCATATCCCCGACTCCAGCGTTTCTCTGCCAGGCTTTCTGACCATACGATCAGATAAAGATTTAAAGAGGAGTGGCAAAAGCAAAGATTGGCAGTGCTTGTGAACAACAGATGGTGTAATCCTGGACATGTTACTGTGAAGTGTCGTCTCTGGAGTCCAGATATTGAACTGTTAGCAGTAAGTTGTTGTCCATATTATTTGACAAGAGAGTTCACCAGTGTTATTTTGGCAACTGTTTACATTCCACCCTATGCCGTTTCCGAGACTGAACGTGATGTCATCAGCCCTGAGGTCGCTAAGCTACAGACACAACACCCTAGTGCATTTGTGGAAATATCTGGTGATTTTAGGCCCTGTTTACACAAAAACCATTCCTGGTGAAGATAGAAGAGTTTTGTTGTTTTTGTACTGTTCATTTACATGAAAAAAACAAATGTTTCCTCTGACAAGGGCACAATATGAGAACGGGCTCCAGAGTGCACTGTTTCAAAAATGTCCTGTTGTTTGTTATTGTGTGAACAGAAAAGGTAGATCTTTTCAGTCAGGGCATCTCTGGCACATAAGCAGTATGAAGCAAAACACAACGGCTTCCTACAATCCATAGAAGAAGAAGCTATCGACAATGGCGAAAACCGAGCCGAGTCCAGTTTTTCTTATGGTGGATCCTGCCTACCCATTTTTATTATGCCTTATTTGATGAAAGAATATTCAAATGGTGGCATTACTCCACAGGAACAATATTTTGGACTCTGTGCAAAGCTCACAAGGTAATTGAATGCACATTTGACCGGCTCAAGGCTAGATTTGCATGCCTGAGACGACCCATGAACATAAACATTCATGATCTGCCGCATGCCATATATGCATGCTTTGTGCTTCACAGTTATTGTGAATCTTGTAAAGGTGTGGATGAGCACCATGTTAGTGGCATCATACAGGGTGACAGTCAAGAGCAGCCTCCCACAGAGAGCAAAACCTATCTAACAGACACTAATCAAAATGCAGAAAAACAGTTCAAAGAGTTGTCAAAAAATACCTGGATCCTTAAAACGTACCTTATGAACAGCTGTTATGTAGTACTTTTGTAGTTTAATGTAAACATCACAGACTGTTAGTCGGATTTTGGTCTTACAGTTTCTTGAAACTTGTTTTTGTTAGACTTTAGTCAGATATATATATATATAATTTGTATATATAATTTGTATATATATGTATATTTTCAGTATATGTATATATATACAGTATATGTATATAAATATGTGTATATGTATATACAGTATATGTATATATACAGGTAACCCCCGGTTTCCGGCGTAGTTCCGTTATAACGGCCCGGCCGGATACCGGAAATGCCGGTTAC